>JAOXYA010061235.1:0-11878 GCA_028565675.1 Sorex palustris | reverse complement strand
CAATATTTCCTTAATACTCTCCACGGTTACTGAAGATTCAATGAACAAAAGTATAGTAGGGGAAAACATAAACAAGATTGCACCTTTCGTTATTCTTGCTCGAGCGGGCCCAGTAACGTCTCCATTGTGACACTTGTTACTGTGTTTGGCATATAGAATATGTCACGGGTAGCTTGCCAGGCTTTGCTGTGAGGGCGAGATACTCTCAGTAGCTTGCCGGGCTCTCCGAGAGGGGCGGAGGAATTGAACCTGGGTCAGGGGCATGCAAGGCAAACACCCTACCCACTGTGCTATCGCTCCAGCCTTCGTTATCCTTACAAAATGGAATTAGATAAAAATGTCCATTAAATCCAATAAACTGTAGTAACATCACTCACTACAAAAGAAAAAACAAAGACTGAAAAATATGTTAATTCTGTTTTTCTGGCATCACTTAATATCTGAGCAATAGCAATCACTCTGTTAAAATGAACTTGGCTTTCTCCCAAAACACTGTCATTTCTGTCCTAACCGTAGACGCATTTTTTGAGCAGTAAAACTGAGACAGCACCACCTCATCTGAAATGTGTTAGTAAGAAGTAAAGGAGTCCCTCTATTGAAAGCCTTTAGCACAACATTGAGAACAATGCAGACAATTAACAGTTGTTATTTCCAATTCCCTTCTCCTTACATTTTTAAACAATTTCTGACATTAAGTGTACACTTAATGAACACACCGCTAGCACATCATTTTAGAAATAAAAAATTAAATTTGTATTAGGTCTTTATGAACTAAGTGGACTAGAACTGACACAGGTTTCTCCGGCAGGGGTGGGGAGATACATTTTTGTGGTGGTGAACAGACTTTGTTCACAAATGCATCAACATGAACACTATTATAACCTAAATAATAATAAATGGCCGAGGAGAGGCAGAGCAGATCCAGCCGTGCTCAGCGTTTACTTCGGTTACTCCTGGCTCTGTGCTCAAGGATCACGTCCTGTGGACTGGGGGATTATATGTGGTGCCAGCTATCAAACCCCAGTCAGCCATGAGCTAGACAAGCACCTTTTCTGTTGTACTATCTATCCATACCCTAAAAAAATATCTTTTAAGGAAAATAATATTTTATCCAAAGAAAGAGGTAGAGGTTTTGTCTAATGCTGAAAAAATCAAGTACAAATGTTTAAAAAAAATCTCATTCAAAAATTTTTTTTTAGAAACCATAAAGTATTTCTTGGAGAAATGTAACAAGGAATTGTCTTTTTACTGGGAATATTTTTTATTTGGCAAAGGTTGAAATTGACCACAAGATGGCGCCAGGATGCAAAAAATCATTTTCCTGGCAGCCAATACCCCTTATAAAATTTAGTAAAGTTAGTTAATTGCTTACTAACTTTTGTATATACATATGCTCAACTACCTTGACAATTATTACAGGTAAAAACTTAAGTATTTTTACATAATACCATATTTTTTCTTTGCTTTCCACAATTTAATCTACACAACTGAATTACTTTCTGCTAATTGGACTTCAGAATTTCAACAAAGATACTGGTTCATTAGATATTAGACTATAAATGAAGACAAAACATTAAATAAAATTGCTCCCAGGTTCCAAATTTTACTTTTTTTAAATCCAAAATAACACTACAGAAACATTCAAATCAGCTTTCTCAAGAGGAATAAAATTTGTACTAGGAAGTAGAACTATTTCAGATACATTAAGAGACAAAAATTTCATTCTTGAGGATTACATACTTGCTTCATTTTGAGAGAATTTTACCTTCATATATGTTTTAGTTTTCAGTATTTGTTGTGTATTTTTAAGTTCTCTACATGTTCCTAGGTCATACTATGAGATTTTGAAGTTTTATCATTTATCTTACTGTGTTTGGCATATCGAATACATCACGGGTAGCTTGCCAGGCTCTGCCGTGCGGGCGAAATACTCTCCGTAGCTTGCCGGGCTCTCCGAGAGGGGCGGAGGAATCGAACTCGGGTTGGCTATGTTGACCGCTTATAAGGCAAACGCCCTACCGCTGTGCTATCGCTCCAACCCCACAGTAACAACAAGTCTCATGATGGAGATGTTACTGGGCCCGCTCGAGCAAATCGATGAACAACGGGAGGACCTTAACCGTGACCGTGATCATTTATCTTATGAAAATCATTGCAATTTTAACATTCTACAACATATGTTATTTTTCATTTTCCCGTTTTTTCCTTGTTGATGCTGCTATAGTTAGCTGAGATCCCAGCTACAGTGCACCAGAAAGCACCCTCTCCTACTGTGTTACCAGGGGACCCAAAGGCCCTGCTGCCATGATTTCACTTGATAGGGGGCCAGAGGAAGCACGCAAGGATTAAGGCACTTCCTTGCATGTAAGTGACACGGTTTGATCGCTGGTATCACATGGGCTTCTAGGCACCATGTAGAGACACCCCAAGTAGAGAAATAGGATTAGACCCCAAGTAACCCTGGTGTAATCTAAAAACTTCCAAGTAAAGACAGAGACATATTTTATTTGATGCTGAGAGTAATGTCCATGATGAGATCTGTGGCCTAGTGGTTCTAGGAAGCCACTCTACCACTGAATTATTTCCCTGGCCCCCAATTTCTCATTTTGCTTCATTTTGTTGGCTTAATGTTAATTTTTTCCATAATTTCTTTCACTGCTGTGTAGTTGTTATTGTTGCACTGACCTAAGGTCATACACATTTGGTTGGGGTGCTCTGGAGATTCCTTACTTTTTATTGTGCTGCTAAGATCCACGAGTCATGCAGGACCATGCTCCGAGTAAATGTCTACACTGGCGCCTTACCTGCAAGACTGCTCTACCACTGAGCTGTTCCCAAGCCTTCCTCTATTCTTTAGTTTGAAATTTAAAATATATTGATATTTAATATTTGAAATTATTAGAGATTTAACATATAAGAGATTTAAAACTTTTAACAGTACCATTGCTTTACTCATAAACACCATGAAAGCCTCAAAGACATTCAATGGTTAAACCATAGTACAGCTATACCTTGGAATACCACTTAGGAATAAAAACTGAATGAATATTGGTACCAAAAGTCTGGATGAGGGTCAGAGAAATAGCACAAGAAGGTCATGTGTTTGCCTTGTATGTGGTTGACACTGGTTTGCTCCCCAACAGCTTACAGGGACACCCAACCACTACCTGCAGTGATCCTGAGTACGGAAATAAGAGTAAGCTCTGAGCACCACCAGCTGTGTTCAAAAACAAGAAAATAAATAGGATAAGTAGAGGGCATTTGGACTGGGCATTACAGGATGCATAGAATTCTTTGAAGTAGCAGGGGTTGATTTGAGAACATAGAAATTACTATGAGAAAAGATAGAAGTGGAAATTAACCAATTGATAAACACTGATTATGTAAGGTGACTAAGATGGTTAACTTTTCCTGACTTGCAAAAAATTTTAAAGAAATTTTTTTCTTTTTTTTCTTTTATTTATTTATTTATTTTTGCTTTTTGGGTCACACACGGTGAGCACAGGGGTTACTCCTGGTGGTGCTCGGAAGACCACATGGGATGCTGGGAATCGAACCCGGGTCAGCTGCGTACAAGGCAAACACCCTACCCATTGTGCTATCGCTCCAACCCCTAACGAAATTTTAAAGAAATATGTGTGTGTTTGTGTGAGTTGTGTGTGTGCTTGTGTCAACCACATGGAAGTTTGGGGGGATGGTGTAGGTATGAAGAAAGCAACAAAGTGGTGAATTCACACTTTTTCTCAAGGAAAATGTGGATTAGAAGTCTGTCATACAATTAGGATAGAGAAGCGACAATAATGGTGGGAAATGATCATTTTAGACAGCAACTGAGTGTTGAAAGTAGGTAAAGGGGTATACCTGATGACCTTTCAGTATCTGCATTGCAAATAATAAGGCCCAAAAGAAAAAAAGAGGAGGAGGAGGAAGTGGAGGAGGAGGAAGGGAGGGAGGGGAAGAGGAAAAGGAGAGGGGAGGAGGATAAGAGAAAACAACAGGCTGCAGAGATGCCTCCAGACCCCACGCCAGCCTGTCTTAACTGGGGCAACTCGTAGGGGGGTGAGTGAGTTTCCCTCCCCACCCCAACAGAGCTCTGGCAGCCAAAAACCTCCAGAACTCAATGGCCTCCATGCTCGCAGTCACTCTCCACAGGCTCAGACAAGTCTCACCTATGAGAGAATCTGCAGGAAAAACTAGGTACATAGGACCTGTGACTGAAATCTCCAAGCTCGCTTGGTACAAGAATGGGCCTCCTCCTCCCATCTCCCTAGTTGACCAGTAGTTTGGCAGTCACACCCACAAACTGTCCCTGGTGCCATAATAATCTCATCAACAGCCTCACCCATGAGTATTCTATTCTAAATTTTAGAATTCCTGGATCAACCTCTCATACTCTACACCACTGATTTACCAAGAGTATCACACAGCATTTGATGTTAGTAATCTCTTATCCAGGGGCTTAATGGATCCAGGCTGAAATACAACAATCTTCACACACTTTCCTCTAAGGAAACTTTACTGAACCAATTTTTAGCAGATTATTCATAATAAGCAATACAAAATTGTTTCAGTTCTGCTTTGGAGGGCACGGTTTGGGATTTAGGGTGGAAACGTTTTAAATATTTTAAACATTTTAAATATGGTGGTGGGCAGGTGCATTGGTGGTGGGCTTGGTGCGTGAATATTAAATGTAATAAATTATTGGGAACAACTTCATAAAAATAAAATAAAATTTAAAACAAATTTTAAAAGAGAAAGAGAAAAAAAGAAGAAAACACATACCTGCCACATAGGCAGGGGGCAGAGAGAGGGGCAGGAGGGAAGCTGGGGACACTGGTGGTGGGACATATACATTGGTGAAGGGATGGGTGTTGAACCATTATATGACTGAAACCCAATCATGAACAACTTTGTAATTGTGTCTCTTGCTATAATTGAATTTTAAAAAAGAAAAATATTAAAGTCTGCCATGAACTATCACCATTATGTAAAGAAACACAAAAAGCAGGACAAATCATATCTCAATTTTGAGTAATGTTATCTTTATACAATTCTACCCACATTGCTCCATGTTTTGTTGTTGTTTTCTTTTTTAATAATTTCACTCTGGACCAGTGAAAACTTTCATCACAGCCAGCTTTGCAAATAAGTACCTCAAAAAGGCACAGAAAGGCACGGTCCTTAGACTAGAACATAGTTTAGCAGGTGGCAAATTTACCTAGCAAGTGGCCCAGGTTCCATTCCAGGCATGCCCCACCAGGAGAGATTTCTGAGCAAAAGAGTCAGAAGTTATCCCTGATCATTGTCCGGTGTGGCCCAAAAACTAAAAAAATAATAATAATAATAAGTTTTAAACTTAAATTAAATTTTAAACACACAGTCCAATGGATTGACATGAGAAAGCATCTCAAAATGAAACTGAGTCATCACACCTTGTTGAGACCCAATAATTACTCAGACCTTTAAGTAAAGTACCATTAAGTAAATAAAGTACTGCACCTTTAAATAAAGGGTAGAAGGTCGAAAAGGAGCCCCAAGAGAGAACTTCTGAAACAACCAAGAGTAGTAACCCAGAAAGTTCCTGGACCCTAGAGTAGGGTACAAACTCAGGATATGGAAGACAGTGAAAAGCAGAGACCAGTAAAATGAGCCTTTTTCCTGTAACCACCTCGGGTTGGGTTTTGGGGGTTACTGGTATTGTCATTTGGTTGTCATTGTCATTTTGCTGTTTTGCAAGGCAGTTGTACTGTCTCCTACAGTGAGCTGTGCCTCCCCTGCACTGGAACATGCACACAATGCCAGGACACAATTGCACGCGCCCGGGAAATGGGGCCCTTTCTGTTTGTTCTCTTCACAAAGATAGATTGGGAGGGGAGTCTCTCTGAGTGGTTTGTTTTTCTGAAAAGGAGGCAGTAGGTCGAATATGTCTAGAAACTTCTGGAAGGAATCAAAATGTCCCATAGAGTTTGAAAAACTGCAAAATAAACAAGTTCAAACTCTAAAATGAGAAAGATGACTGTTTTCACATCCTCTCTGATGAGGGGCTGTCACTGAAACTTCTAGTAGACTTGGCCCTGGGGAAAGCAGGAAACTAATCTTGTTTATGTAATGCTAATCTCACTGTGTTTGTGCTTTCTTTCCTGACCCTTTCAGCCAATAGCCTCATGAAAATGATACTACTTAAGCACTAAATGATTAGTTATTTTTACTTGTGTAATTCTGAGAAAAGAAATCATTACTTAGATTGGACTACAAGTATTTATCAAGAATTATTGATTAAAACCACATTTTTAAAAATATTTCAGTATTTTTAATCTAATTCTAAATCATCCTTTTTTCCTTCATGTAAAAGTTATTTTTCTAAGAAAAGAAAGGCTTTTTTTTTTACAATACTTAAACTTAAAATGTGTTTCTGTATACCGGGTTTTCTTCTTCACTGCAAATAAATCAACAGAGAGCTTTTCGTTGTTCAAGTGATAAATGAAAAAATGCAGCCTCTAATTATAGGGGAACTTTTTCCCACTCCTCTTGGTTCTTCTAGGGCTAGACAAACTATTAACAGCAACAGATTTGTAGGAGAAAGTGACCAAATTTAATTGCACAGGTATGTACAGTTAACAGGACTGTAATTCTTTTATCTTAGGTCAGAGAGATAGTATCGGGGTTAAAGCTCTTGCCTTGCATGCAGCCAACCCTGGTTCAAATCCTCATCATGGTCCCCTGGGCAATGCCAGGAGTGAGCCCTGAGCACAAAGCTAGGAGTAACCCTTGAACACTGCTGGATGTGGTAAATTAATAAATAATGATTCATTAAATTAAGAGTCTCCTGCCCCCGCGCCTAGCTGTCCTCGCTGGGGCCTCTTGGAGGGGAGCGGATGAGTTTCCCTCTCCGCCCAACCAGGGCTCCGGCAGCCAAAGACCTCCAGAACCAGCGACCACCATGCTGAGACCACTCTCCGCACACATGAAAGTACCGGCAGAGGAACAAAGGCATGCGGGTCCCGGGACTGAGATCTCCAAGCGTACTTGGATCGGGGCTGAGCATCCTCCAACCAGATCCTCCAAATTCCAGTAGGCGGGGGCCACACCCACCACCTGGCCCCCTGGTGCCATGTAATCCGATCAGCAGCCAAGACTCAGAGACTATAAAACCCAGTTCCCGGAAGCAACATCTTATTATCTCATTCCTACTTTGGACAAACTGGCAGGCTACCAAATGCAACCTGCCCACATGGCAGAGTCTGGCAAACTCCCCGTGGCATACCCAGTATGCCAAATACCAGTAACAATGATGGGTCTCATTCTCCCAACTCTGAAAGAGCCTTGCATATGGCACTTTAAAATCTCAGGGCTAGGACGAAGGAAACGTCCCCTTACTGGGGCCTGCTTGAGGCAATTGCCGAACAACAGGGTGATCGTGATTGTGATTGTTTTGGGCTATACCTGAATCATGCTCAGAACCTACTCCTGGCTCTGGGCTCAGGGATCATT
The DNA here is from genome assembly GCA_028565675.1 of Sorex palustris. Taxonomy (NCBI): domain Eukaryota; kingdom Metazoa; phylum Chordata; class Mammalia; order Eulipotyphla; family Soricidae; genus Sorex; species Sorex palustris. The sequence goes on along the minus strand of JAOXYA010061235.1, from coordinate 4,387 downwards.
CCTAGCTGGCTTGGAGGACCATAAGGAGTGTTGGGGACCAAACCCACTTTGGTTGTGTATAAGGTAAGTGTTCTACCTGCCATACTATCTCTCTGACTCCTGAGACAGAGTATTTTTTTGTTTGTTTGTTTGCTTCTTTTTTGGGACACACCTGCAGTGCTCAGGGCTTATTCCTGGCTCTGTACTTGAGGATCACTCCTGATGGGTTCAGGGGACCAATTGGGTGCCAGGGATCAAACCCGGGTAAGCCGTGTTCAAGGATTTACCCTCTATACTATCACTCTGGCCCCAGAGACAGAATGTTTTTGTGTGTGAGAGAAAGAATATGATAATATGATGGAAAAATAGAGAGAGACTGCATATGTCAGGGAGGGAGCAGATTGATCTTGCAAAGTAATTCTTGGTTCATTAATCTCAGAATCAATTGCAGCCTTTCTAAATCTGTCCAGTGGTTCCAGAGCAATAGTACAACAGGTAAGACGTTTGCCTTGCACATGACTGGCCCAGATTCGATCCTCGACATCCCATATGATCCCCCTAGCACCTCCAGGAGTAATTCCTTAGTGCAGAGCCAGGCCAGAGTAACCCCTGAGCATTTCCAGGTGTGACTCAGAAAACCAAAAAATAGGGGCTGGAGCAATAGCACAGCGGGTAGGGCATTTGCCTTGTATGTGGCTGACCCAGGTTCCATTCCCAGCATCCCATTTGGTCCCCTGGGCACTGCCAGGGGTGATTCCTGACTGCAGAGCCAGGAGTAACCCCTGTGCATTGCCGGGTGTAACCCAAAAAGCAAAAAAAAAGCCAAAAAATATATTAAAATTAAAAATAAAACTTTTCAGTGTACAGAAGCTAATTCCTGTGGACTTTTTCCAGGCTCTTGTGATTGCTGCCTTCTGACTGTGATTTTGGTAGCTAAAATATAGGAGGGCAGGAGAAACCACTACCATTCTAATGCCTTTACTACTATTTTTGGTTGTGTTCTACAAAAATATCAAGTTTTTCTGTGAAAATAACTTTTTAATAACTTATTTTAATTTCTAGCTTAGATAACTGTTTACAATAGTGTTAATGTATATGATATTATGTACAGTTACTGCACCCTCCACGATAAAAGTGCCCCAAAGCCTTCCTATGTCACTGTCTCTATATCACTGAGCCTATATCAATGTCCCTATGTCACCTCTTGTTCATCTCTTCATCCTCCCCCCTCTGCCTCTAGTGAAAATATCTTAAAATTATATGAACCAATATCTTATCTTGATTTTTTTTGTTTTTGTTTTTGGGCCACACCTGGTAATGCTCAGGGCTTACTCCAGTCTCTGCATTCAGGAATTACTCCTGGTGTTGTTTATGGGATCATATGGGATGCCGGTATCAAACTGGTATCAGTATGTGCGAGGCAAGCAACTTACCCGTTGCACTGTTACTCCAGCTTCTTGTCTTGAATTTTGTTTATCTTACTCTATCTTTGATTTCCCCCCCATCCCATGCATTATGTTTTATTTTGATTTGGGGGCCACACCTGGTGGCCCCAGGTCATAGCTGTCTGGACTTTGCGACCATATGGCGTGCAGGGGTTGAACCCAGGCCAGCCACATACAGCCACATACTGCCCTGCCTGCAGTACTGTCTCTCTGGCCCCAGCATTATGTTTTCAAGCTCCATCTAGGGGTGGGAGCATTAGCACAGTGGGTCGGGTACTTGCCTTGCACACAGCTGACCTGAATTTGATCCCATGTAACCCACATGGTCCCCCGACCACCTCCAGAAGTGATTCCTGAATGCTGATCCAGGAGTAATTCTTGAGCATTGCCAGGTGTGGCCCAATATCTAAAAATAAAATAAAATAAATCTCCACTAATGGGCTACAGAGATAACTCAAAGGGTTAGAGCACATGATTTGTGTTTGGGAGCCCTGGGTTCAATCTCAACTCATGGGGCCAAAACAAAACAATACAAAAAGACCAGGGAAAAAAGGCTTTGTTCTATGACTATTAAATCTACTGTTGCCTAATACTCCATAGAATCAATCACTCCACATTTCACTTGCTCACAGTCCCATTGACAAGCCCCCTTTCTTTGTGGGGGTTCAGGGTATACTCAGTGGTGCACAGGGCTTGCACCTGGCTCTGCATTCAGGAATCATTTCTGGCAGGACTCAGGAGACCATTTGAGATGCCAGAGATAAAACCCAGGTCCACCGAGTACAAGTGCCCAGCCTGCTTGTACTATCTCCCTGGCCCTGATAAGCATACTTTCAACTCTAGTTCCCAATCACAAACACTGCAATAGGTGTTTTTGTACAATGTTCCATATGAACTCTGATGAGGACTTTTGTGTGTGTGTGTGTGAAGTGGGGGAATACCTAGCAGTGTTCAGAGTTTACTCCTGGCTCTGTGCCAGGCATCACTTTTGGTGGGACTCGGGGGACCATATGGGTTCCTGGGAATTGAAGAACCTGGGTCAGGTGCAAGGTAAATGCCCTACCCACTGTCCTATCCCTCCAGTCCCAGCCTACAACATTTTGGATTCCTTTTCCCTTCCCTTTATTGCTGTTGTTGCTGCTGCTGTTGATGATTTTATTGTTGATGACCAAGGTCTATCTATACGCATGCCTGCCTGGGATACTCACACTTCTCTCATTTGGGGCTCACCAGGAATCAAACATTAGATTAAGGTGCTCACATAGGCAACTGTGGCATTCACAGAGGTTTGCACTCCTTAGTTGTGCTTGCACATGTGGCTCTCTGGGGCTCCCTCTTGTAATTGAGACTCAAGTTATGGCTGTGGTGTCCGCTAGAGGCCCTGCGGTGCTCACACATGTTTCCTCGGGTTCCTTTTTCTAGTGGTGGCGCTTGCGGATCTTTGAGTGGCAGTGTGATGTTTTTTGTAGTGTCACACACAGCTTTGTGTGGCGCAATTAGAAATATCTGTGGCACTGGGGATTGCAGACAAGAGAGCCGCGAGGCTCAACAGCAGAAGCATGTACAACTTGAGGAATTAGGACTCATGACTAAGCCCGTTGCTATTCCTCTGGGTCCTTATTTATATCTATTACCAGCCGTGGAATTGCTGAGTCACTGGGGATACTTGTGCCTAATTTGATTAAGCACTACAGCTTGTCATTGCCATCAGCAGTGTGGGCGGGGTCTGCTCGCTGCCCTGCCTCCTGCCACAGTCACTGGAGCCCACATTGCGCCCCGGTAAGGGTGCGGACTCTGGGCCCAAACAGCTGGAGTGTGAGCTCTGGCTCTCATACATACTGACAGTGTCCTTGGAGAAGTTCTCTCAGCAATGTGCCTCATCTGTAAAATGAGAAGGGAGATAAGAATAGTGTCTACATCTCAGGGTTTTAATGGTGAAGAATATAGTGCTCATACAGTGCTTAGAAGAAATTGCATGTAAGTTTTTTGGTTTTGTTTATATTTAGCAGATTTATGAAGATATATGGCAAACAAACTGTACATATTTATTTATTGGGGGGGTTAGGACCATATTTATGGTTCTCAGGACTTACTCCTCCCTCCTTTCTCAGGGATTATTCCTGGTGGGGCTTGGGGGACCATATGTGATGCTGGAGATTGAACCTGGGTCGACTGCATACAAGGCAAGCATGCCACCTCTTTCTTTGGCCCCTGAAATATACATTTTGCTAATTTTTTTCTTTTGAGTCATATCTGGTGATTCTCAGGGGCTAGGTACTCCATGGTAGGTGCACAGGGGTTACTCCAGATGCTATTAGGGGTGTATATGTGGTTCTGGGGATCTATGTTGTGACTGCTCATGCAAAGCATGTGCTCATTCCATTAAGCTATTTCCCTATCCCCATTCTGATAGATTTAAACACACACACACACACACAAACACACAAACACATATACACCCATCATTTCATCATTGTAATCACAATCATCTACAAAATTTTCTGGTACTGGAACTGGAGCAATAGTGTAGTGGGGAGGGACCAGAGCCATAGCACAGCAGTAGGGCGTCATGCGGCAAAACCTGGGTTCGATCCCCGGCATCCCATATGGTCCCCCAAGCACCTTCAGGAGTAATTTCTGAGTGCAGAGCCAGGAGTAACTCCTGAGCATGTGAGACCTGAAAAGCAAAAAAAAAAAAAAAAAGTTCAGAGGATAGGGAGTTTGCCTTGTCTGGGTCAGCCCAGGGTCAATTCTCACATCCTGTATGGTCCCCTGAGCCCTACCAAGAGTGATCTCTGAGTGCAGAGTAAGTCTACTGGGTAAGTCTCCTGAGTAAGTCTACTGGGTGTGACCCCTTTGATTTTTTTTTTCCTTGTACAAATAATCTGGGCTGGAGCGATAGCACAGCGGTAGGGCGTTTGCCTTGCACGCAGCCAACATGGCCGACCCAAGTTCGATTCCTC
>JAOXYA010061213.1:0-11878 GCA_028565675.1 Sorex palustris | reverse complement strand
GGGAATATTGTCTGTCATAGAGGCAGGGGGAGGATGGAAAGGGGGGGGGATACCGGGGATATTGGTGGTGGGGAATGTGCACCGGTGGAGGGATGGGTGTTTAATCATTGTGTGACTGTAACCCAAATATGAAAGCTTGTAAGTATATCAAGGTGATTCAATAAAATTTTCAAAAAATGGAGAGAAGAAATGAACAGAAGCTTCCTCAAAAAATAAATTCAAATGGCAAAAAGGAAAAAAAAAAAGAACCTAAACCTGTATGCTAGAGTCTTCCAGGGCTGGTGGAGTTGAACCCTCTGCTCCAGAGAGCAGCCTGTGTCTTGCAGGTGGAAACCAAAGCTCTCACCTCCCCTCCCTGCCCACAGACGGTCTCACCTCCAGATGGAGCCCAGCTGCGGCAGGTGGAGAAGGCGCTAGGGTCTCCAAGTTTATAAATTAGGGTCCAAAAATTCTGATTAGACCCTAGAAGGTGCTAGGGTCTCTAGGGCTTATAACTTAGGGTCCAAAATTCCTGATTAGTGCGTCTGTGGCGCCCTCGCTCACACGCTTCCTCTGTGCTGTCTCCCACAATTCCTCCTCGCCGTGCCCCAGCCCCTGCCCACCTCCCATGGCCCCCGCTTGCCATGCTGCAGCCGGAGAGAGGCACCTACTCCTGGGGGCCCCGAGGCTGGCCAGCTCTGGGGGGGCAGTCAGGGGCCCTGGCCGTGTTTCTAACACTGAGCACAAAGCCGTACGCAACGGACTCCTGTGAAAGAAACCAAACGGGGAGATGCCGGTGCCCGGCAGGAGGCCTGGATCCAAACCCTGGCCCCTGGGCAGCTTCCTTCTGTTTTGTTTGGGGGTGGGGTGCCTCCCAAGGAGGAGGAAGGGGGTCTGTGGGAGATGCTCAGTCAATAAGGTTGAAATGCAAAGGATGGGAGATGCAACACTGCACAGGGCCGTGGTGCTGGGATTGCCTGTGTCACACTGGTAGTGCTCAGGGGTCTCCACCGGGGCTGCCAGTGAATGCCTGTAGGCCCACGGAACCGGGGCTTGCACTCGGCTCAGTCTCTTAGCATAGGACCTAACCAATGGACTCTCCTGCTCCCTCACCAACTTTGAGATGAGGGTCTGTATGTATGCACACACGCGTGCACGCATGTGCACGCACATGCAGGGACAAAGCCTGGAGCACGTCTGTGAAAAAAAAAAAAACATTGTCTACATTTTCAGAAAGTTCCCCCAACCAACCCAAACCCACCGCAGATGAAAAAGCCACAACAGCCTGTTTAGGAAAATTACGCTTTAAATAGACTCGCATGAAAATAAGTTTTCAGAAGAACAGGCCGTTCTGTGAAGCCACTCGAGTTTCTGCTTGTGCTTTCATTTGAGAAAACAAACACTCAGACTCCGGGGCGGGAGGATGCGAACTCAGAACACAGCCGCCACCGCCGCCACTGCCGGGGTGGGAGAAACCAGCCGGGGGCCGCGGGACCAAGAGTCACAGGACCAAATGTCCAGAGCACCGAGAACGCCTCAGCCCCGTCATAGTCCCGGGCCACGGTGACATCGGGGCCTCCTGCCTCGGGGGAGGAAACGTGGGTGCATGTGCTTGTGTGTCTGAGCTTCTATGTGCGTGAGTGTGTGCCTGCGTGCGTGCAGCATCTATTTGCGAGCCTGGAAGGGCAGATCCCCGGTGCCTTCCTCAGAGACCGGGAGAGGCCTGGCCAAGCAGTCCCCGGAACGGGCGAGGAGCGCGCAGGCCTTATCAGAGACGCCTTCCTCAAACAGAAAGGCCCAAAATAGCCCGTCCCCACGTGGCCAGTCACTCTGGGCAGATTTCCTGAGCGTGTCCAAACAAGAAGCCTGGAACAGCATGAAACCTTCGCTCCAACGGCAGCTGCTGGCTGGGGAAGGGTGCGCCACCCACCGCCCCTTGGCCCTGCTTTCTGCAGCGGGAGGAGGGGGGACGTAGGGGGAAGGCTGGGCGTGTGACTGCACCCCCACCCGCGGGAACCCTGCTGGGCCCGGGTGGCAGGAGCTGGCCCTGCAGAGCTGCTCCGAACTGCACACCCATGCCTGCGCTGTTCCACACCCAGGCGAGGAGCACCCAGGCCTCGGCTTCCTCCGGGGCGCCCTGTCCCTCCCACTGAAGCCAAAAAGTGTGCACAAGACAGCTCCCGGAGAGGGCAACAAGGCCGGGCCCCCTGGAAGAGAGAGGGGAGGGGAGGCGAGCCCCCAGAGGTAACGGCTTCCGAAAACGGGCACAGAGGCAGTGCCCAGGGCTCACCAGGCCAGAATGCAGGGATGGCAGCAAGGATGGAGCAGGACACAGCGGAGCAGCTCTGAGAACTGTCCCTTTGGGCCAGGAGAGAGTCATGTGCTCTTGGAGCTCTTCGCCCCTACACACACACACACACACACACACACACACACACACCATGTATGCACACACACCCTCATCTCAAAGCCAGCAAGGGAGCAGAAGAGGGCTTGTAAGTTTGGGGCCAGGGTGCCCTGGTGGTGTGTGTGTGGGGGGGGGGGACGGTGTAGCTGCAAAATGGCACGTGGGTCCCTCTTCCTGGCCATGGAGCAGACAGCCCTGCTGTCTGTGATCGACGCGACAACCTTCAGGCACGTGACTAGGGACAGCAAACAAAGGAAGTAAGGTCACACCGTGGATCAGGGCCCAGGCGGGAAGGGAGGTCTGAAATCACTTCATCCTGCCATGACAATCCCCCCCGCCATGCACCCAGCCATGGGCTCGAGCCCCCCACCCCCACAGGCTGTGAGCGATGTGAAGAGGGGCTTTGAGGGGCTTCGAGGGCTGTGCCCTACGACGGAGCATTTCTTCCCTCCCAGACTCACACGGCTGCACAGAAAAAACAAGAAGGCGGAGGGGGTGGCACTGCCCCGCCTGGGTTTGACTCCTGGGCAGCAACCATCCCTCCCAAGCCTTGACAATGTGGGCCTGGAGGATACTGAGTCCGCCCTGGGGGCCCCCACCCTGCACGGCTTCCTCAGGCCCTTGCATTGAATGACTGTCTGGTTGGCAGAGAACTGCCGGGAGGACCCACTCTGAGTCCCCTGAGCACCCCTTGGGAGCTGCCTCCCAGCCCCCGAATAAAAATGTACCTAGAGAACAAGGCCTGACAGGGGCAGAGACTGGCCCCGTGTGAGGCCCAGGGCTGAAGTTAGACCGCATGAGGCCTGGGACTCTCCCAGAACACCAGCGGAGGTAGCCTTGGGGTTGGAGTTTTGGGGGGAGGGGGTTTCTCCAACGCTCCTGACCGGAGAGGGAAGAGCACATGCTCTTGGTGACCAGAGCTGGCATGAACCGGACACTCGTGCGGGGCTCACAGGGGGTGGTGGCTGGTGGGTGCCCAGTTACGTGTGGGGGTCACGTCCCCCGCCCGCCTGGAGGCCCGCTGTGCTGGGAACTGCCCTCTGCTGTGAGGAGTGTCCGGACTGTGTAGAGGACACTGGGTTCTGGTCGTCCTCGGCCACAAGCCGTGTGACCTTGAGCACGTCCTGTCTCCCCAGACTCGCCTCCCCTTATCTGGCTGAACAGGCAGGCTCGAGGGCTTCGCAAATTCTTTCTAGCCGGGACATCTCCATCCCTCCCTCAGCCCCTGTGGATTCAGCCCCGGACAGGCAGGGTCTCTGGTTCCGAGCAAACGCCCCCTCCCAGGAGCAAAGCCTGGCAGCGCCTCCGAAGCATAAGGGGGTGGACCGGGCCCACCACCCCATGGGCTCTGCACATCAGAAGCTGGGGGGTCCAAGCCCCGACACACGACGGTGCCCTGACATCCACTGACCTGGGAGCAGCCCCTTGAGCACCTCCGAGGGCGGCTCCCCAAGGCAAAACAACACCCAAACACTCCAACCGGAAGTGTCAGGGGCAGCGGCATCCCCCAAAGGCGGGCCAGCACTCGGACCTCTGAGGACCACTGGACGGGGTTCTGAAGCCCTAAGAGCCCCCAGACACGGCGTGAACCCCTACTGCCCAGCCCCATCTGCTTTTGCTCCTGGAGGAGGAACAGAATCCGTGGCCCAGAGCTGGAAGGAGCCACAGAAGCAGGCCCCGGCCGTGGCCATCGGGTGTCTCCTACTGGGGTCTTTGGCTTGTCACCAGCCCCCTCCGCAGGGCTCGGGTCCTTCCCTCACCCCATCCCCACATCCTCTCCCAGCAGGCACTCTGCACACTCCCGGCACACAGAGTGGCCCCGGGAAGGTCCTGCAGCCCAGCGCTGGGCCCGTGACAGTGACGCTCGCTCGTGGCTCTGAGCTCAGGGAACGCTCCTGATGGACCCTGGTTTGGATCAGGTGCTCGGCTCGTGGCCGAGAGGTGTGGTGGGACAAATTCAAGCCTGCAACCTGCCCTTTGCCCCACTCACTTCCAGTAAAAAAAAAATCTTGAGGTTACAACAATACCAGGGACAGGGGTGAAGATCTTTCTCTGCCACGTGGGCTGCAGCCTACAGCATTTGTGCCCCTGGGGGCCGAGTTCCAGCAGGACAGGTGAGACGGGGCACGGGAGATGGGGGACTGAGTGTGTGAGGGCTGTTTTCTCCCCTGGTGGGTGACGGGGACTCCAGGGATAAACAGAAATGCCCTGATTCCAGGCAGGCGTCCGGGCCAACCAGCACCAGCAGCAGCAAACCACCAATGGGCTTGAGTAAATTCATCCCTAGAAACGGGCTCAGAGAGCTACTAGGTAGGGAAGGTGCTTGCCTTGCATGAACAGGACCCTGGTTCGATCCCTGGCAACGCACAAGGGAATCCCTGTCACTGTTAGATGTGACCCTATATTTCTCCCCCCAACCCCAAATCGGCAGATGTTCCTGTTGAACGACTGGATTCTAAAATGATATATTGGGGAGCTATATATCCATAGCACAGTGGGTAGGGTGTTTGCCTTGCACACGGCCGACCTGAGTTCGATTCCCAGCATCCCATATGGTTCCCCGAGCACCACCAGGAGTAATTCCTGAATGTAGAGCCAGGAGTCAGTACTGAGCATCGCCAGGTGTGACTCAAAAAGCCAAAATAAATAAATAAATAAAATGGTATATTGCAAACACAGGGGGAAATTCTATATGCTCAAGACAAATCCATTTCCGATGCTCACTACATTCTCCATCCAGCAATATCTCTGGCTCCATCCTTTCTTGCGCCCAAGCCAAGATGAGAACTAGAACGATGGGGAGGGGGTGGGGGGCGGTGTAGAAAGAGGATCAACTGTTTTCTCATCTATGAAACGAGGCGATCTAGCCTGAAAGTGAAACGATTCCAAGAGGGCAAGAGGGAACTGCGAGGTAATGACAGAGATGTTATCAACCAGAAGTCAGCGCCAGCGAGAGAAATGCGTCAGAACAGCTTAATGGCCGGGCTGTGCCGTGTTATCCCCATTAAATATATTATTAGCAGCAACATTTCAAGTGACAGTGGCTTTGCAGATTCAGGACTCTGCCACTTACTCCCTGGGAGAACAAGCTGGTGTGGGGGTGGCTTTGTGCCACCGAGCACCCTGCCTGGATCCCAGTCAAGCCAGCGCCGCCCGGGACCCGCCTGTTCATAACTTTGTTACAAATATGATGCCCTGTGTTTTATGAGTCGGAGAAAAAGTGCTGACCGCCAATCCCATTGAGACTGAACCTCAACTTCTTCGCTTTATCAGTCTCGGCATTTTTTTTCTTTTCTTTTCTGTTTTTTTTTTTTTTTTTTTTTTTTGCTTTTTGGGTCACACCAGGCACTGCACAGTGGTTACTCCTGGCTCATGCTCTCAGGAATTACCCCTGGCAGTGCCCAGGGGACCATATGGGATGCTGGGAACGGAACCCAGGTCAGCCATGTGCAAGGCAAATGCCCCACCCGCTGTGCTATTGCTCCAGCCCCCCAAACCCAACTGAATTTGAATGTCTGGGCCAGGGGCCTGGAGATCTACAAGTTAAAGACCCTCCCAGGTGGATTCCTCACCTGCCGTTGCTGTTCGCTGAAACAAAGCTATGGGGAAGATGCGCTCTTTTTGGGAGACCATCAACCTGTTATAAAGTGAGTCACTGAGAAGGCTCTGGATGTAGAGGCACGGGAGGCAGGAGTTTACGTTCCTAAGTGAGAGTGTAGATAGAAGGCGAGGTTGACAGGGGCAGGGACAGGAGGTGCATTAATTGCTTGCTATGGTGAAAGTTCTGACCGGAGTATAATGACTCAATCTTCCAAATAATCCTGTTTGAGTTATGGATGGAAAAAGTTAGGCTTAGCAAGAGGGTAGTTTTTCTGAAGTCACAAGCCTGGAAAATGGCCCAGCAAGGTTACGAAACTCGATTTATCTGACCCCGGGTCCTCTCATTCCATTGCACTAAGCTCACAGGCCCGTGGAAACATGCGTGTGCGTGCACACACAAAGACACCGGCCTGCACACGCATGCGCGCGTGCGCACACACACAGACACACACACACACACACACACACCCTCGTGCAACATGGAGGGAGTGAAAGACAAAGGAATCACAGAACCTTTCAACACCCTCTGAGTCAACAGTAAGTTTTTAAAGAACTTATCCTACCGGCAGATACTCCTTAATTGATTGGTTGAGAAGACAATAAAGTGCACAGCCTCCTTTACCAGCCTGAAGTTTGGGAATCAGAAGTGTCTTTGAACAGGGATCCTTGACGTTTGCGAGTTGAAAAGTCTGTGTGTGTGTGTGTGTGTGTGTGTGTGTGTGTGTATGCGCGCGCGCGCGTGTGTGCACATGTGGGTGTGTGTTTGATGTTGGGGATCAAACCTGGGACCTCACCAGTCCTAGCAGACCCTTTACCACTTAAGTCACGCCAGCAAGCTCCACATTCATCCCGCAAGTCTAGTATTACGCCAAGGACACTGCCCCAGCACTTCCCAATTCTGGGGCCTCGCCCCTCCCACTCCAGGCTCCTCCGACTCTGGGAGCGAGCCCTCCCCCAGGCTTCTGGAAGCAGGCTCCCCCATGTTTCCGCTGTCCCCCTATCAGACTGCTCCCCAGAGTCACCCTGTCCTTTCTTGTCACAGAAGGCCCTGCCCCACGCCCCATCCCTTCCTTCTGCAACATCTTGTCGCTGGGTGGTGTTGCCTCTGGCCTCATCTTCATTTCCCCTAAGCACTGTCCCATCTCCCTGGGTGGCGTCTTGGTGCCACCCCCAGAACTCAGCGCTGACCATCCAGCCCCTCTTCCCAGGACCTGCGCTCTGGAAATCCCGGGGTGGGGTCTGAGTCCTCCCCGCACCCTGGACCACCCACGTGCCCCCCAGCTGCTGCAAACCGTCGTCCATCTCGCCAAGACCCTTTATCTCCCTTTCCTGGGTGGTGGCAGGGCGTGGGGGGTGGGTTTCTCCTGCCCAGGGTCTCTGCACCTGCCCTCCGAATCTCCCGGAGCTCCTGGGCAAAGCGGCAAGCATCTGCAGTGCCGCCTGGAGGTTACTGCACTCAGCTTCCTCAGGCTGGCTGCGAGCACTGGGCACGGATGCTCTTTCGCGGGGCCACCTGCCCAGGGCTCCACAGCCGGTTCTCACTCAGGCACACTCACAACCTTTTCTCGAAAAGGCCCCACGCTTCCCCATCTCCCCCCTCCTCCTCTTTTCAAACGTCTCTTCTGGAAACGCACATTCTCACTGGCCTGGCTCATCTTTTGGATATGTTCTGGCACCATACCTGGCAGTGCTCAGGGCTCACTCCTGGCTCTGTGCTTAGAGATCACTCCGGATGGTGCTGGGCATTGAACGGGGGTGGGTAGATGCAAAGCAAGTGTCTTTACCCCTGAACTATCCATGGGCCCTTAAATACTATCTTTTTTTTTTCTCTCAAGAAAGAATCCCGGACTTCAAGAAGGAGTCTCTTCCACCTCAAAATATCTTTGCTGGCATCTGGGGCCCTTCAGCTATGAGTTTATTTCCTCAACCATGTAATAGGGCTAAGAGGGAAGGAAGCCAGAGTTCAGCTCAGAAACTCCCATTCTCTCTAGCTCAGTGTCGTGCTCCTCCTCATCTCCGCCTCACCCAGCCCCCCCCCACACACACACACACGATAAATATTCGTCACAACATTTATAGAACTCCTGAAAGTTCGCAATGCACACTCAACATCTCATTTGTTCTTGTCAGAGCGGACACCTGGTACAAGTAGCTTTCAAGATTTACAAGCCAATTGCTGTGGCCTGGTGCCATTACGGGAACACTAACTCTGGACCTTGTAAATCCAAGTATCTCTTAAATGACTCCACTTTTGAACACTCACGGTCCTGAGCGGTCCACATGAGCTCGAGAGGGAAGCACTTCCAGTCAAAGGAAGTCCCTTTGCCAAACCACTCTGTTCTCTGCTTAGAGGCTGAGTGAACAAACAAAAGGCCTTGAGCCGCAGGTGGCAGTAATGGCAGAATCAAAAGTTTAAAAAGCAGAAATCCTGGAGTGGGGGGTGGTGTGTGCCGGGAGACCCTGTCTCCTGAACAGAAACTGAGGAGCATACCTTGCATGTGGTCAGCCCCAGCTGGATCTGTGATACCACGTGGTTCCCCCAAGCACTGTACACGGTACAGCCCAGAGGGCCCCCTAAGCACCCACTGCATGCCCCCTGGGGTGATCTCTAGCACTGCAGGGCCTGAGCCGCACCCCAGTCTCATCAGCCCAGGGGGCTAAGAACTGCCAGGAGGTGCTTCTAGGTGTGTGGGCACCACTTGAGAACCCCCCTCACCCCACCTTTCCCCCAAAGCAGATATTACTTCCAAAGGCTTTAAAAAAAAATTTTTTTAATGGGGGACTGGAGAGATAGTATATCAGGTAGGGCACTTGTCTTGTACACAGTAACCCGGTTTGGTCCCTGGTATCCCATATGGTCCCCCAAGCGCCACCAGATGTGATTCCTGAGCCAGGAGTAACCCCTGAGCATCGCCCTATGTGGTTCAAAAAGGAAAAAACAAAACAAAGCATTTTTTTTTTTAATTTTGTCTTTCTGTATATCTGGTTGGAACCCCTGCTGACAGATCAACATCTTTCTGGAACTAGCTGTCTGGAGAAATTCTAGCACCTTTGTGTCAGAACATCTCTAAGGGCTGAATAAATAACTCTTGGCTAGGTTAAGGCCACACCTGACTAATAAACATGCTAAAACCACAGTCATCATTCGGTCTTCCAAACCCGAGTGGCTCAATAAAAGAAGCTGAAAGAACAGACGAAGTGAATTCCTAGAGGGCCCGCACGTTGCTTTAATAGGTGGATGAAAGTATAAGTTAAGTTGGAGTTGGGGAGCGGGCGGAGACCCAACCTTTGGCAGGGAGGCAAAACCTTGACCTCCGTGGCTTCGGTCACTTCCTGCAACTGATCTGGTCCCTTCCTGCAACTAACTAGAGCAAAGCAGGCGAAGGAGGGAAGGAGAGAGCCTCTGGCAGTGCCCAGCTCGGGTTGGCATTGCGCTCGTGCAGGACGAGCACTTTGCTGTGGACCCCAAAGTGGGAGCCCGGACCTTCAGACAGGAGGTGTGGGCCGTGCTCGAAGCGGCCCGCATGCTCCGATTTCAGCCCTTCTCGGCGCTTCCTGCCCTGGCAGGGCACCCGGCGCACAGTGTGAGGGTACCGTGCATGTCCCTCTTAGCGCTCCAGTACCTCAAGGTCCTGAGTGCCCTGCCCTGGAGTGGACACACGTGTGGGTGCGAGCAGCCTTTGCAGACGCCTCAGAGGTGGAGTTTCCTGGGCTGGGCCATCAGCCTCGCCCACCAACGGCATCTGAGTTGGGTGCTCCCTGCTGGGTTGCTTGTCGGGCCCTGTGGACACATACCCACCGGCAGCCTGGAGGCCGCAGGCTGACCACTGCGCTCCGGAGGGCAGGGCAGCTGAGCCCCAACCTCGGCAAGGGCCTCCTGCAATGCTCTCTAAGGTTCCAGCTGAACCCCCACCTTAGCAAGGGCCCCCTGCAACGCCCTGTGCTCCCTCTGAGGTTCAAGTGCGCCTGCGGGTCCCTCAGCCAGGAGAAGCCCGAGATGTCCAGGGACGCTGCCAGGAAGCTCCCAGGACCATGACAGGCCAAAGCCGACGAGCAGCAGTTGTCCCCAAGCCCTGTTCACTTAGCTCCCCCGTGGCCCCAGGGACCTCCCCACCTGGTCTCCTTAACAACTTAATAACTTTGTCAGCCCCAGGCCTGGTGAACTGCTGGCACGAGTCACCAGCCCCCCCCCTCCCCCCGGGAGTGCATCCGGTGTGACACAGGAAAAATAAAACAAAACAACACCAAAAAAAACCCAAAACCAAAAAACAACAACACCTTTTGTCGATTTCTGGTGGGCGCAGGAAGGAAACGCAAACTTAGTTACCTCAGTGAGCGCAGACCAGCCTTAACCCAGTGAGTTTCTCGTGCTCGGGAAGGAATCACTTGGAAATCCCGGGTCCTGAGTCCTCCATCTCCTCCACGTCAAGATCTGAAAAAAAAAAACAAAGACAAAAGGGCCGTGTCCCGTGACTCGCTGCTGGGATTTGATGTCTCAGCAGCAGCCACCGCGGCTGCCACCACGATCGTTACCTACTCAGAGCTGAGTGCTGAGCAAGGCGGCTGATCCGGGGCAGGGGGGAAGGGGGTGGCCTTGGCCAGTGTCATTACACCCTCCAGTGTGGGAGACACCCCAACACACGTGTGCACGCACACATACACACACACACACATACGCGCGAGCGCGCGCGCGCACACACACAATCTCCGAGAGGTCACAGGCTCTACCGAAGGTCACAAAGCTCGTGTTAAGTCACCCGCGAGACCCAGGCCCTACCTTTCAGCTAACTTCAGAACCTGTAACACAGCACCTTGCCAACTGTCCTTTTTCTTTTCTTTATTGTGACCCACCATAGTAGGTTTGTTTTTTTTTTAATTATATTACAGGGGTTAGGGAGATGGCTCAAAGGGCAGGCTTCAGGCCTGCGTAAGGTCGGGGTGCGACACCTCCTGGCACTGGGGGGCCCTTGAGTACTGCCTGGTGGGTGGGCTGAGCACCGGGGGTCCAGTACCACTGTGCAGGGAGCACCAAAGCCCGTGGCCTTGCATGGTGGGTCTCGCAGAGAAAAGGGGCCTCGGGTGCAGGCCCCTCACCCCCGTCTCTTAAAACAGAGAGCAGAGAAGCCCGGGGAGACACAAACTGAAACCCTGCGTGCGCGCACAGCGCGGGGCTCCAACGCGGGCCCTGGTGCTTTCCCACTTCTCCATTCTCGTGTCTCGAGAGAGCTCTGGTCGCGACCCACCAAACTGACTTGGCAACTCGGCGGATGGGGGACCCGCCCTTGCTGGGGGAACACGGTGGCCCAGGGAAGTCGCTCACTTCTCGGCCACAACGCGCTCAAATAGAAAAAAGAAAAAAGGAAAGGGAAAAGAAATGCTTCGTATTATTTTTTAAATCAAGAGAGCCTGACCAAGTACTGAGCTTCGTAATTAGGATTAGACATAAATTAATAATAATAATAAAAATTTTAAAAAGGCTTAGCCTTTCAAATAGGTCCCAGGTCCCAGTGATCCTGCCGGTCTCCGATGCCTCCGGGGGTGGGGGGGCAGCCCCCAGATCCAAGTGAAGCCGTGGGGGGCACCCACTTACCTGGGGGTGGGGGGCGGCAGCTACAGAGTGCGGCCGCGGGAGACCCAACTCTCCGAGGTCTATCGGGGCCACCCTGCAAACAAGTGCCCCGGCGGGACCCCGACACCCCCGCACCCCGCCCGGGGGCCGGGCCCTGCCTCCGGGTGTCCCGTTCGCCCCCGCAGGGGTTGGGGTGTGGGGCTCCGCGCGGACCCCGGCTTCGGGCGACCGGCAGGTCCCCCCGGGGGCGGTCGGGGCTGGGTCCGAGCCGCCCGCGCCGAGGGATGCGGCGGCGCGCGCCGTTCCCAGGCCCCGGGTGCGCG
>JAOXYA010061207.1:0-11878 GCA_028565675.1 Sorex palustris | reverse complement strand
AGATCAGGGGTAAAATCCGTCTGTCCCATGAGATCGAGCTACTGCGCATGCGCATAGAAAGTGCCCCAGGCCCTGGGTTGCCTGTTTTAGTGGCTCACCTCACCTTGGCCGCACACAGTGCCACTGTGGCTGCAGATGCCTGGCCCACAAATGAATGATGTGGTTAATGACCCAGATGTGGTTATCAGCCAAGCCAAACTTTGGTCTCTTCTGACCAAATCCTTCCGCTCTCTCAACCATACCTATTCCTTCTGTAACTCTCCGGAAATCCCTGAAACTCTTTCAAAGAAGCAACTAGAAAGAGCAGAGGATGGACAGACTCCCCAGGCTCTGGTTGGCCAGTTGAGAGGGCGAGCAACGGAGGAGCTGTGGGGTTGGATGAGGCTGAAGGTGCAGAGAGAAGGGCAGATGGGGAGGGTGGCAAGAGGACTCATCAGAGGGAGCTTGGGGGACACCAACTCTGTGAAGTGACCTGGGGTCCACACGTAGAAGCAGGCAGACTCCATGTGGAGGCAGAGGAGCTGGAGACGGCAGAGGGCTTGGACACTCTCGCGTTTACCAGCTGTGACTGTGGAGCTAACCCAAGTCTGGACTGGGAGACAGAGCCTAATCAATCACCCCAGACCCTCCCTCCCTCCATCTGTTGCTGTGAGTCTTACATGATAAATGAAATCATTTGTGTGACACATCTAATCCAGTTGGGTGCCTAGCCAGAGGAATGCCCCCCGATGCCTTCCAAGGAGCTACTTTCCACCCCCTGATTGTGCTTCCCTCACCCCCTAGAGTAGATAAGGGGCTCACTGAGTCCAACTCACTGATTTTAGATTCCTATCCCTTCCCCTCCCCCCTCGCCCCTCCCCAAAGAGGAAAACAATGGATTCCTATATAGGAAAGGTACCCCCAAGAAAGAAAGTGAAGGTGCCGACTTCCATGCGATGGGTGATAATCACATCACTTCTCTCAGCACAGCTTTCCAGTCCTCTGCTGCTGCTGTTCTCTCTCCTCTCCCTGGGCCCACCCTAGGAAATAGCTGCGTGGATGGTTCTGTGGAAATATGTGGAGAGCCACAGAGATGAGGGCCTGGTTAGTGGAGTTTTGAGGGGCTAGAGCAGGAGCCCTCCTGGCCTGGCCTGGCCTAGTCAGATCTTGCCCTCAAGTACCTGCTACAATGAGAGGGTCCTGAAAACACGTGAGCTGTGGTTCTTTGGAGCCAGGATCGGGCAAGTTTATTTTCGTAAGGATTTTTGTAAGGATGTCTAAGTCCACCAAATGCCAGAGGTGGTCAGTGAAAAGGCCTTTGGGGGGCCCTGGTGTGGATATCTGTGACTATGTCATGTGGAGAAAGTTCTGCTCATGTTAGCCTGGGTTAGAGGCTTCCCGGAAGCACCGCCAGAACCTGACAGCCAGAGAGCCTGGCACCCAGAGGTAGCTGGTGTGACTGAGGAATCAAATTCTTGTTTGGATTTAGCTTGGATAACCCTGGGTGTTGGTGTATGGCTTGTGGCCGCCATCTCGGACAGAGGGCAGTTTCCCTGTTTGTCTCAGGACACCGTTTCCAACCATTTTCTGCATAGATTCATGCTGCTACTTTTCATCAGCTCCTGGGATAGGCCTGGTGGGAGTAGGTGCGCCTGGGGCTGAGGAAAGTACAGGCAGGAGCCTGCCCAGTGCCAGGACCCCTGTCTGGACTGGAGTGTGAGAGCTGACGTAGCTGGTGGTCTACCTCTCTCCCCGGCACCCCATGTCCCATTCAGGACCTGTCTGACAGATACTCGGTGCCTGTGTCTGATAGTCGTGGCCCACTTTCCAACCTCCTGGTCAACCCAGAGAGTCCCCAGTGCTGGATTTCATGTCGAAAGGGGGAAACTCGGCAACTGAGCTTTGTCCTGGAGGGCTTCATATGATGGTGAGATCCAGTAAGATCTGATAATTTTCCCTTTAGGGATAAGTGGGAAGCCAGATGTCCCATTTTCTGTTGTGGTAGTATGTTTGGTGGGATCAGAAGCAGAAAGGAAAGTCCTGGATTCTAGTCATAATTTAGAGACCCCATCCAGATACCATGCATGGAATGAGGCCCGGAACCCCCAGCATTCATGGGGCGCATTTCTGTTGGTTTGTTTTGTTTTTTGGGCCACACCTGGTGGAACTCAGGGCTTCCTCCTGGCTCTGTGTCTAGGGGTCATTGATGACAAGATTTGAGGGACAAGATGGAGTGCTGAGAATCAAACCTGGGTTCTTATCCACTGCCCTATCTCTCCAGTCCTTCACTGGGTGTCTTTCTGATCAAGCATTCTGGGGGATGGTGTGAACAGATAGGAGAGACCCACCCAAAGATGTTCCAGAGGTGTCCTGGTTTCTCTACTCAGCACCCGGAGCAAGGGGATGGCGTTGTTTGGGAGGAGGGTCACTTTCACCCTCTGGAATCTGCTCTTGCAGAAGCACCCATAGAGCAGAGCCCAAGGCAGCTCCAGAAACGTTGTTGAGTTTTTTTTTTTTTTTTTTCATCTGTGAGGTCCAGATCACACTTGGCCGTGATCAGGGCTTACTCCTAGCTCTGCTATTAGGGATTACTCCTGGCAGGGCCAGGGACCTTATGTGGTGCCAAAGATTAAACCAGATTTGGCTGTTTGTAAGGTAAATGCCTTAATCCCTGTACTATTTCTCTGGACCTTTTTTGCTTTTAAAATTTGTTTTATTATTATTATTATTCATTTTATTATTATTTTGTGGGGGGAGCATACTCAGCTGTGCTCAGAGCTAACTATTGGCTTTGTACTTAGGGCCCAGACCTGGCAGGCTCAGGAGAGCCAGGGATCAAACCAAGTTTGACCATATGCAAGGCAAGTGCCTTACCCATTGTACTATCTCTCTAGCCCCTTGGTGTGTGTGTTTTTGAGTGCAGCGGTGCTTAAGGCTTACTCCTGACTCTGTGCTTAGAGACTGCTCCTGGCAGGGCTTGGGGGACCCTATATGATGCCTGAAATCAAACAGGGGTTAGATAGTCAAGATAAGACCTCTTTTTTTTTTCTTTTTGGGTCACACCCGGCAATGTACAGTGGTTACTCCTGGCTCTGCACTCAGGAGTTACGCCTGGCAGTGCTCAGGGGACCATATGGGATTCTGGGAATCAAACCCAAGTCAGTCGTGTGCAAGACAAATGCCCTACCCGTTGTACTATCTCTCCAGTTCCAAGATAAGACCTCTTAACTTCGTACTATTTCTCTAGTTCCTTCTCTTTACTTCTAACCTTTCATTGCAGTTACCTGGAGATGAATATGAAAAAGAGAATAAAATTGATTTGTTCTGTTTTTGTTTTTGTGCCTCCCAAGTGGTGCTCAGGGGTTCCTGGTAATTCTCGACCGGCCAAGCTGCAGTTCCAAGCCAGGGCTAGAACATGTGGAACAGCTCAGGTGCAGGGGGCTGACCCTGTGACCTCCGTGATGCTCAGGGTTCCAGGGCACGCTCAGCAGTGTCAGGGGCTTCCAGAGCTGTGCTCAGCAGCACGTGGTCTCATGGGTTGAACCTGCACCCACCACGAGCAGGGCTGGTACTTGGGCATCTGTGCCACCTCTCCCTGTGCCTGCGCCCTGCCACACTCACTCACCTTTGAAGGGGGACTGGGCCCGGGTCACCAGGAAGAGCATCTTGCTCTTCTTACTGTGCGACTCCTGCCGGGTGTGGTAGCCCAGAGTGTTGCACTGGCCCTTCCTGCAGTTCAGGCACAGGCCCTGGCTGAAGCTGTCCATGTCACTGCACAGGTAGGCCTTGCTTGGTGCATCGCGGTAGAGCAAGGAGTCGATGAAGAGCTGCACGGAACGCTCGTGAGCACACTTGATGGTCTGGGCCAGGGCTGGAACACAGGCCAACGCACATTAGCTCCCTTCCTCCAAGGCCACCCACCCCGCGGTCGCCAAGTTCTCAGCCTGGTGGGCAGCACTGCCAAGGGAGGAGGTGGGGCAGCCCTCAGGGACACCCAAGAGAGGAAGGTGGGCAGCCCACAAGGCCACCCACAGCAGCACACATGACCACTGAGTCGTGGGCATCCCGGGTTGCTTAGAGCACCCGCTGCATGGGTGAGGCCGTAGTTGCAACAGGACCCCCAGCAGACTCAGGAAGCAATGAGGAACTCAAGACTATGGGGCTGGGGAGAAAGGACAGCCTGGATAGCAGCCAACCTGGATTCCATCTCCGATACCCCACATGGTCTGCTGAGTCCCTCCAGGAGTGATCCTTGAACACAGAGTCAGGGTGTAGACCCCAAATTCCCCAATAAAACAAGCAAAAAACTGCTTTCATGACATAGCGAGGACAGTGGCTGGAGGGCACACACCCTGTTTGGGGCCTTTCTGCAGGCTCTTCCTCACCCGTCCCTGCACCTGTTTGTTGAGTGACCCTTGAATGGCAGTGGACCTTCACAGTTACATAATCTCTGTGAAAGAGGAAGCCTCGGTTTACCTTTGCTAGATGCTGTGAACTGGAGCGATAGCACAGCGGTATGGCGTTTGCCTTGCGCGTGAGCTGGGTTCAATTCCTCCGCCCCTCTTGGAGAGCCTGGCAAGCTACCGAGAGTATCTCGCCCGCATGGCAAAGCCTGGCAAGCTACCCTTGAAGTATTCAATATGCCAAACACAGTAACAACAAGTCTCACAATGGAGACGTGACTGGGCCCACTAGTGCAAATCAATGAACAATGGGAGGACAGTGCTACAGATGCTGTGAGCAGTTCCCTCATTGGCTAGCCCATTCTACATTTTTGTCTCTCTGCAAATTCCTGGGCTTTTCCGATAAACAGGGAGTTAACAATTATTCATAAAATTCTTCCTCAGAGCTTAGGCTCATGGAAGATTAAGATAATACCTGAGGCAGATGGCCAGAGAGACTCAAACCAGCCGGCCACCCTGTAGATTCCCTGCATTCTCTGTAGGACCTGACAATTGATAAGAAATGCAAAGGGCCTTTAAGAAGGGCAGCACAAAACTCTTTTAACTTAGTCCTATACTAAGTTCCTCCCAATGTGGGAAGTTTCCTTTTTTCTCTTTTTTACTTTTCAATAAACTTTTCTACTTTCCTACTCTGAGTATGAGCATATTTATTATTCAATATTTTCATTCTTGAAAATACTGGAGAACCTGGGAATTGCGAATGAACAGAGGCCCACCGCCACCACTTCTATCTCATCTGCATCATTGGGACAAGTCCGATGCCCAGTGAGGCCAGCCGCTGTGTCTGTGTCCCCCCCATCCTGATGCATCTGCAGTGGGCCTGTACGGGGCCTTGCCCAAGAACCCATCAAAAGCGTCCCACTGGAAGGTTTATCTACTGTGGGTTTTGACTTCTGCTTTTGCAGTCTCCAAATGGCAGCCCAGCCCTTCTGGCGCGTGACTCTCCAGGAGTGCTGAGCGGCTGCCTGTGGTGAAGCAAAACTTGGGCTGAAATTCCCCACAGTGTGAAGGCTCAACCAATTGAGACTCACTTCTTAGCTTTCCATCACATATGAGTTTGCCTGCCACGGTGTGGGGACAATTCAGAGCACCCCCATTCACTGCCAGAACCCCTTTGGTTGGTACTTTGGTTTGGGTTCACGCCCAGTTGCATTCAGGCTCTGTGCTTTAGGAATCATTCCTGATGGGGTTAACGGACCCCACACTTGCCTGGGAGGGGATGGAACCTAGAGGGATAGTGTGCAGGGTGGGTGCTCTACCCTCTGTGCTAGGTTTCCTGCTCTCCCATGATGACTCCCGGAGGTAGCTATAGAGTGAGGAAACAGCCTCCAAGACCTTTGCTCCCTCACTGGGGCCGAGGGGAGGAGGGTTTGTGTGTTATCAGGTTATCCCACAGGGCGTGTCTGGGAGGGGTCTGACCAACAGCCCCATAGAGGCTGACCAGCTGAACAGATATCCTTGGCCTCACACTTTGAAGGTTAGTGCAGAAGATTCACCTCCATATCTTGTCAGAGATGTGTGTGCCAAACACCTCAGAGGAAGCTTCTGGAAGCACCAGGACCCTACTTTCTAAAGAGTTAGCACCCAAGAAAGGACTGATTTAGGGACATTGGGTGTGTTAAGAACTGGGGAGCAGGGGCCAGAGCCACAACACAGCGGGGAGGTTGCTTGCCTTGCACATGGCTGACCAGGGTTCCATCCCCGGCATCCCATATAGTCCTCTGAGCGCCACCAGGAATAATTCCTGAGCGAAGAGTTTTGAGCATTGCCAAGTGTGTCCCCCAAACCAAAAAAAGCCAACAAACAAACAAAAAGAAGTGGGGAACCTTGGTGCTCCCTTCAGCTCAGCCTCGGAGCCTGGGTTCCCAGGAATTCCCATCACGGGGGTGTGGTGGAGAGCAACAGCCCTTCCTCTCTCCCACAGGCCATCTCCCTAGGTGGGCGCACCCTGGCCCGTTGTCCATGCCAGCATGAGAAGCTCAGTCAGAGGGCTCACCGTTCAGGCCGTGGTTGGCAATGTGCTTGTAGAGCTCAAGAAAGTGGCACCCTGGCTGGAAGGAGCCCCCGTTGGGGTAGTAGTCATAGTGGGCTACAGGCTGTTTGATCCCCACGCTCAGGCCCATGTGCTCCCGCGTGAAGGTGTGGATGGCATCCACAAATTTGGCATCATCTGGTGAAAGGCGGTCACTGGGAGATGTGCCTTCAAACATAGGGCCGGCAGGGTCCAGGCCTGTGAGGAGAGAGGGGACAGAATAGAAGCAGGGGAAGGCTGGGGGTGGTGAAGATGTGCTATAGATGTAACATATATATGTATATGTATATGTATATGTATATGTATATGTATATATATATTTATTGTTGAGTACCATACTCAGTAATGTTCAGGGCTTTCTCCTGGCTCTGAGCTCAGGGATCATTTCTGGCAGACTCAGGGAACCATGGGGATGTCAGGGATCAAACTCAGGTCCAATAATGCAAGACATAGGCCCTATCTGCTGTACTATTTCTCTGAAGAGTTTTGTTTTATTTTTGGGCCACCCAAAGATGCTTAGGATTTACTCCTGGCTCTGCACTCAGGAATCACTCCTTGTGGTGAGCCATGTGGGATGCCAGGGATCAGATTGGGTCAGGCATGTGCAAGGCATGTGCCCTAACAGCTGCACTATTGCTCTGCTCCCTTCTCCAAAGTTGTTTAATGTTATCATGCACTTATGAGCTAGAAGGAAGGAAAAAAATCCTGGACATCATCTTTCTCTAGAAAAATTTTGCCATAACCTTTTCTCAGCAAAACCAAAGACGTTTATAGTGCTGGAAATGATTAGGCATTATCTCTGAGGCTGCAGGAGCCATCCAGTTAGAGAAATACGGTTAGGAGGGGGCGCTTGATTTATTTAAGCAAATCAATTTTAAGTGCCCTTCCAGCTCCTTCCGAGAGTGTCTGCATACCCAGACCAACAGCACTGCCTGCCAGGGACTCGCCTACTCACCAGAGCATGCGTCCATCCAGCTGACGGTGTCCACAGTGTCCACCCACAGCCGGCCTTTCTGCCACACACATGTCATGTCACTGGCATGTGCAGAACAGCCTCTGGATGTTGCTGTCCCAGGGTGAAACACTGCCTGCAAATGGGGCTCCTCTAAGCCCCAGACCCCAGTGGAAAGTGTGTTTGCTTTAGACAGGTGCAGGTCCTGGCTGATGGACATGCTCATGTCTTAAGGCCTTTCTCCATCTTTTATTTTCTTCCCCTTTGGAGGACCCTGGGTGGCTCAGCTCAACCCCACTTTCCTGCTGTTGGGGCTGCAGGGAGCTCCAGGGGTCCCCAGGTGTGAAGGCCTAATCCCACTTCACAGGGTCACGAGCCTGAAGGCCTGGAGGGAACTGGCCGCCATCTCCCTCAGGGCCAGCAGCCGGCCACCCTCCCTGGCGTATGCCCCAGTTCCCAGTATCTGATGTGGGGTTGAGGGTTTGAGGGTCCTGTCCTGAGTCCAGCAGCCGGCCGCCCTCCCTGGCGTATGCCCCAGTTCCCAGTATCTGATGTGGGGCAGTCGAGGGGTTGAGGGTCCTGTCCTGAGTCCTGGCTCCTGGTCCTGTCTCCTGGACATGGGTCCCAGTGAAGTCTACTTGCCCCTGGCTCCTGACAGTGGGGTCCCACTACTGGCCAGAGGCCCAGGCCTCCACTGATACATCAAGTCAAAAAATAAGAGGAAAACAATAAATTCCCACAACTCTCATTTGATTTTTCTCAGTGTCTAGCCTGATCCCTTGCCTTGATTCCCCAACATGGAATCTCTCCTTTTGTGACCTAGTGAGCAGTGCAGGGAGCAACTGTCCAAAATGTTCTTCTCTTTGGCTTGGCTTCTGGAGCACACCTGGTGGTGCTCAGGGCTTCCTCCTGGCTCTGTGCTCAGGGATCATTCCTGGTGGGGCTTGAGGCACCCTGGGCAGGGCCAGGCATAGAACCCAGGTCTGTCACGTGCACACCAAGTGCCCTCGCTCTAAGCCATCTTTCCCACTCCAAAGTGTTCTTACTTGATCAGAGTAAAGGCCACAATGATGTTCTTTAATTTTCTTTGAATTGCTTTAGCCCCTGATATAGTGCTTTAGCTTGCTGGGTAGTTGACTGGTTGGTTTGTGTTTGGATTTTTCACTTTTTCCAGTGAAATCCAGGGATTGAGCCTGCATCTTCACACACGCAAGGCAGCAGCTGTGCTGATCACGCATATTCCCGGTCCTAGACGCTAGGTCTGGAAGGACTAGGAGGTTTTGGATGCTGCTGGAGGCCTGGCTGAGTGGCCCTGGCTCTTCCCTAGGAAGGTGGGGAGCCTCAGGGATCCTCCACTGAAAGGCTCTGCCGGGCCCCTCACTCTGCCCCTGAGGCTTGACTGGGGAACCATCTGGTCACTGTGTCTTCAAAGTTTCCTCGAAGGAGTGAGGGAGCTGAAGCTCAGGACCACTTCCAAGCATCACACTGCCCCCACGTCCCCATCCACAGGAGTCCCAAGGAGGAGCTAAGGTCCTGCGGCAGATATGGTGGCAATTTCTGGGTTTTCTAACTTCTGTTGGGTTCTTTAGAATCTCGGTTTGGGCCAGCCAAAGGGATAGTATAAAGGGCAGGGCTGACTTGGGTTCCGTCCTGGGTAGGTAACACATTCAGTCCCTCCTGAACCCCACCAGCAGTGATCCCTGCATGCAGAGCCAGGATGAAGTCCTGAGCATTGCTGGATGTGCCTCCAAATGAAAACCAAACAAAAACCAACACAAAACCATAGGTTTAAAAACATATTCTCGGCTGATAGCACAGTGGGTAGAGTGCTTGCCTTGCATCTGGCCGACCTGGTTTCAATCCTCGGCATCCCATGTAGTCCCTGAGCATGACCAGGAATAATTTCCGAGTGCAGAGCCAGGAGTAACCCCGAGCACTGCCTGGTGTGGCCCCCAAATAAAACAAATAACCAACATAGAGGAACAATGGGAAAACCCTGTTGCTTGAGCGCAGAGTGAGGGAGGCCTGGCCGCTTGCTTCAGGAAAGGCCATCGCAGAGGCTGGTGTGTGCTGCCTTTTCTCCTTACGGCAGTGCCATGTCTGAGATGGAGCTGGGTCCCCGCATGTCCCATGGAGCCCCAAGGAAGCAGGGCGGAGGCTGGGGTGGGGGAGGGCAGTGTCCACGGGAGGTGCCCGTGGCTGGTGGTTACCTGTGATTCTCCCAATCTTGTGTTTGCTGCCCAGATAACTGCCAGCGAACCCCGAGACGTGAGCGCCCAGGCTGTACCCGACCAGATGCACCTTGTTCGGGGAGAACTGAAGCGTGTCCTGGAAGACAGTGGGGCTGGTCGTGGGGGAGGGCTGGGAGACCTTTGGGAGTCAGCTTGTTGGGGCACCCCCCTCCCCAGCACTGTTCTTGGTGCCTGATTTCAAATGAGGGGCCTGTTCCCTACTCCCACTCAACCTTCCCCTGCCAGGTCCTCTCCCTCTCTCTGGAGACTAAGCTCCTCGGACCTAAGCCTGCTATCTCTCACCCCATCTTCTGCTTCTGTCTTCGCCTAGACATCAGGGCCGGAGCAGGGGTCCCATTCATGGAGGCAGGGAGCGGGAGGGTTTCCCTAGAAACCCGTCTGTCTGGATCTAAGGGGTGAGCAACTGGGGCAGGAGGAGGAGAGGGTGACTCTGCACTACAGGGTTCAAGAAAACATGCGAGGGGGCCCGGGGTTCCTATGCGCCCCCCTCCCCCCCTTAGCAGACCTGGGTCCCCTGTCCGGGATGCTTTGGTGACTAGCTCAGTTCATTTTTCCTGTTTGTTTTGGGGCTACACCCAGAGGTGCTGAGGGCATGCAGGGGTGGGAGTAAACCTGGGCCTCTTCTGTGCAAACCCGTGTGCCAGTGACTGCGCAGGAGCCCCGCGTGGGAGGGCTGAGGGGTGAACCCAGCCCCCCCACGCCCTGCACCCTCTCCCGGGTTCTGTCAGTTCAGTCGTTTCTGTTGGTTTGATTGTTTTTTGGGCTACCCCAAGCGGATTGAACCGCGCTCAGCGCCCAGGACGGCCGGGACGCTCACCTCGAGCCAGCGCACCAGGGCAGCCACCTCTTGGCCCACGAGGCGCGTGTTGCGCACGGCCAGGGCGTAGTGGTTGTGGGCCAGGCTGATCCAGTCTGCCAGCGCCACGTTCACGGGCTGGGCAGGTCCCGTCTTGAGCGCGGCCACCATCTGCCAGATCCAGCTCTCCAGGAAGCCGTCCACCTGCGGGCGGGCGGGCGCGGCGGTCAGCGGGCAGGGAGGGGCGGGCAGCGCCGGCGAGCTGCTCTCTCACCCTACTCACCTCTTCCTCTTCGCCAACTCGGGGGTAGGGCTGCGTCCTTCTCTCTATGAGAAAGGGCTTAAAAAGCAGGTTGCCCACCTCAGAACTTGGACTCTTTCCAGCCAGACCCTTTTTGTTGGGTGGTGGGGGGCTGTTCTGTTCACTGGGGAGGATTAGCAGCACCCCGACTTCCAAACACTGATGCTTAGGGGCACCCCGTCCCACCACCTCTTCCATGGTACAGGTGAAACTGTCTCCAGCTTGGCTGAATGTTCCTAAGGACCCCTCCATCCCCCCAACCCCACCTCCCCCCCTGAGACCCCTCTTTGCATTTCCCTCATTAAGGCTTTCCAAAGGGTGCCTTCTCCAGGAAGCCTGCCCAGCTACCTCCCCCAGGAAGCCTGCCTGCCACCTTCTCCAGGAAACCTGCCCTGCCCTCTGGCACCAGGAGCTAGAACAGCAGCAGCGAGAGGAAGATGCGAGTGGGGAATCTGCCCTGGTTGGGCAGTTGGCACGGGAGCAAGAACCGGACAGGGGACACGTCTGTGTGGGCAAGTCGGGGCTTCCTTAGGAGGACAAGGTGGTGCTGATGGCGGTGCTGGTGTGTCTGGGGTCAGGGGGCATGCAGGAGTAAGGTCAGGAGAGGGAGCTAGAGGCAGGGGTACTGGGCAGGGTGCAAGGGGCTGGCCTCACGCCAGAGGGCACTTCCATATTACACAAGTGCCCGAGGGCCGTGAAGTGGGCGTGCTCATGGGGTTGAGCTCGACTCCCCTGCTCCCTGTCTCTATGCCCCTACTGCTCATCTGGCAAAGGTGATGATGTTGGGTGCCCCACCTGGCTGGGAGGGTGACGCTGGGAGTCCATAGAGCCCCAAGACCCACACTAGAAATGGGGGCAGTCGGGGAGGGCCTCTCAGTGATCACAGAGACTGTGGGAGAATCCTTGTCCCCAAGGTGGGGCTATGGTGGGTGGGAGAGATTGCACCTCAATAAAGTTATCTCCGAAAAACCCATCTGCTCTTTGACCCTTTGTGTATAGACTTTACATGTGCTGTCTGAAACAGAGATGTGATGGCTGTATTCTAGCCGCCTTTCTGCACCATGAGGAGGGGGACTCCCCCCCCCCCCCCCCCCCCCCCCCCC
>JAOXYA010061198.1:0-11879 GCA_028565675.1 Sorex palustris | reverse complement strand
CTCCTGCCACTTTCTCTCTCTTTCTCTCTCTCTCTCTCTCTCTCTCTCTCTCTCTCCCTCTCTCCCTCCCTCCCTCTCTCTCCCTCCTTCCCTCCCTCCCTCCTTCTCTCTCTCTCTCTCTCCCTCCCTCCCTCCCTCTTCCTCCCATGTATCCCCCCCTCCCACTTTTAGGCTTTGTGGTTTGCACTGTTGATACTGAAAGGTGATCAGGAATATCCCTTTACCTACATTTATTTATTTATTTATTTATTATTAGTGAAACACCATGAGTATAATTGAAACCCTTTACCTACTTTTAACTCTCAGGTCTTGTCCAGTGTGATCATTCCCAGCTATTATTGTCATACTCATCTCTTCTCTTATCCCCCCTCAGTCCCACACACATTTGTGATTAGTTCCAACCATTGACTAGTCCTCCTAACCCCTGTTTTTTTCCCCTGGCCATGAGTATTTGTCTCATATATATGTATGTGTGTATATATATATATTTCAGTCTTTCTGTATCTATCCCTCTCCTTCTGACTCATTTCACTTAGCATGATACTCGCCATGTCCATCCATTTATAGGCAAACTTCATTACTTTATTTTTTTCTGACAGCTGCATAGTATTCCATTGTGTAGCTGTGCCATAGTCTCTTTATCTGCAATCCTTAAGTTTTTTATAGAACCACAAAAGTCCCCAGTAGTAAATGCAGTCTTGAGAAAAGCTGGAAGTATTTTAAACTATTTTAAAGCTATATTTAAACTATTTTTCAAAGTAATCAAAACATCATGGTATTGGAAATACCTAATTTGGCACCAAAAAACAGTTATTCAAGCAAAAATAAACAAGTGGGACCACAGCTAACTAAAAAAGCTTTTGCATTTCAAAGGAAACCGTTGTCAAAATGAAAAGACTGCATACTTGAGAAACATTTGCGAATCAAGTATCTGATAAAGGGTTAATAAAGTCCAGTCATACAACTCAGTACCAAACAATTTAGTAATCCTAAAGGCTGGTGAGATAGTATGGGATTAAGACACTTGACTTGCATACTGCTGACCCTCGTTCAGTTGCTGGCAGTGAATATGATCCCCTGAGCACCTCTGGGTGTGACCCCAAAACTTATAAATCAAAACAAATGAGAAACAACCCATAATATTCTAATTAGAAAATGGGCAAAAGGTCTCAATGGGTATTTTAATTTTTCTTTTTTTCACTTTTAGTTATAGATCCAAAGGAAAGGCAGTCATTCAGCTACCTGTATCTCTTTGTTCATTGAAGCATTATTTATAGTGACTGAGATACGGAGACAACTTAAGTAATGATGGAGGAATTTTTGTACCACACAGTAGTTCTAATTTTTTTGGAGGCACATCCAGATTCTTCTGCAGTGACTGTGCCAGTTTGTGTTCCTGCCAAGCAGTGCACGAGACTCTGCTTTACATGCTTGTCAACATTCATGATTTCTTTTCTTTTTTGATAATAGCCATTCTAAGAGGTGCGAGGTGGTGGTAGCTTATTGTATTTTGCTTTTCCCTGGTGATTAGTAATGTTGAGCACCTTTTCTTGTACCTGTTGGCCGTCTTATCTTCCTTGGAAAGAAACCCTTCAACAGTTCCCTTCTCATGACCTCATCCACTCAATTACCTCATAAATGACCCACTTTTTAACACAGTCATGTGTCACATAGAGACATATCTGCCAGTGAGGGATTGAGTATTTTACAGGATGTCCTCCAGAATTCCTGTTGCCTAGTGATGTTGTCGCTGTCATAACGTCATAGCGTTTTATGCTGGCAGCGGGATCGTCCTGTGTTTGCTGTGTCTTGACTGCATCGTTTCCACTTGTGCTTGATTTAATTACATGTTTCGCGCATCATAGCCCTCTAAGCAAAAAAACAAACAAAACCTACTGCTAATTCTGCATCCATGCAATGACAAAATAGTCTGACCATGCATTTCTCAGAATGAATTCCTGTTGTGAATGAAGTAAGTCACGATTGTATCATCACATGAGGTCAGGGGAGTAGGATTTCAGTATATGATTTTTCTTCAGTATATGATTTTTGAGTGGGCAAATATTCAGTTCATAATAGGATGGAGTAAAGTTACTATAAAGTTGGTTTCATTAGATTAGGCCTCTGTTTATGTAAGTAAAATTTTTTTTGCTGAAAGTTTTATAAGGAATCTCACTTAGATTGAACTTCTGTTGTAGTTGTTTTTGTTGTTTTGGGGCCACACCTGGTGATGCTCAGGGGTCACTCTTGGCTCAGCACTCAGTAATTACTCCTGACAGTGCTTGGGGGACCATAAGGGGTGCTGGGATCAAACCTTGGTCAGGTGCAAATAAGGCAAACATTTTACCCAATGTTGTATTTGCTCTGGACCCTCAGATTCTGAAGTTCTCTTGAGGCCATGAAAACTAGAACTCATTATCAGGTTTCATTTCCAGTACTGATAAGATTTGGGTGAATTCCTGAGGTTCCTGAGATAATCTTGGGTGGATTCTGGGCCAGCTTGAAAGTGACCTTCCTTACTTCACCTGTAGATTGGGAACTTTGTAAACAAGTAGCTTATCTTTTCAGAGGATTATAAGTTATTGGTTCTATGAAGTCAAGTATAATTCTTTACTTCCTTGCAGTGCCAGGGATCAAACCCAGGGCCTCATACACTCAAAGCAAGTACTCTGCCACTGGACTACATCTTGGCCCAGGTATCTTTAACAGTGTCTGGTTATAGTTGATTAAAAGAGGACTATTTGAAATACGGTTTTTTAAGTCCAATGCAATCTTCCCAACTGGAGGTGGACTTACTGCATCTATACAAATAAGTTTATTGACATGAAAATAGGAATATGGGGGTTTGAATTATGGATGAGTCAGGCAGGTAGAAAAAGATACTCCCATTTTTGTTTTTGGGTCACATCCAGTGGTGCTCAGCGCTTATTCCTGGCTCTGCACTTAGGGATCATTCCTGGTGGACTTGGGTGACCATATGGGTGCCAGGGATCAAATCTGGGCTGGCCATGTACAAGGCAAGTCCTCTACTTGCTGTACTATTGTTCTGTCCCCGAAGAATTTTTTTGTGTTTACTGGGTCATAAACAGTGTCTTTTGGTGCTCAGGTGTATACTCCTGGTTCTGTACCTTGGTCATAACCAGTAATGCTCAGGGCTTTCTACTGGCTCTATACCCAGGGATCACACTTGGCATTGCTCAGGGAGTCAGATGGGGTGCTGGGATTTGAACCTGGGTTGGCTGTGTGCAAGGGAAGGGCTCTGCCCACTGTACTGTCCCTCTATCCAGTATGTCATTAAATTTTTTACTTACAAAGGTATAGTTTGCTTACATTGTTGTTGAGTTACAGGTAGCTTAACAGAGAAAGGAGTTCTTTATATCCAGAAGACAGTATATTGAAACGTTAGAATATATATTACTATAAAAGTATTTTTGGGGTCTCCCAAGCAGTGTTCAGGGGGCCCTGGAGCCACTCCTGGTGATGTTTGACAGATGAGGCTGGATGGTTCAGTGCATGGATCTGGTGAAGTGCCGCTTGGGCCTGGCCGTGCTCAGGGGCAGCTACCACATCCAGTGATACTGTGTGTATGTGTTGGGGGCATGTGGTGTCAAGAATTGAACTGAATCTTGTGCTTGCTAAGCATGTTCCCTGGCCCCTGTGCTAGCTCCCTGACCCCAGTATTGGTGATATTTTAAACAAAACTTATAATCACCCTCCATCAGTTCGTTCAGTCCTATGTAATTATTTCTTGTTCTTCTGGTTCTTAGGTTAGCAGCCTTCCAAAAAAAAAAATCAGTGTTTTTTTGGAAATACCAACCCAGTCTATTGATTTAGTTTTGAAATTATATAAGTGGTGCCATCAGAAACCTGTCTCCATAAGTGCTAGTATTATCTTTTTTTTTCCTACCCTCCCTCCTTCCTTCTTTCCTTCCTTCCTGTTTTTGGGCAGACCCGGTGGTGCTCTTAGGATCTAAGCCCACCATAGGGTGTCAGGAATCGAACCCAGGTCAGCTGCATGCAAAGCAAGACCTTACCTGCTGTACTATCACTCTGGCCCTCTCCTTTACCCAATTGTTCTTTAATTTTCTTTTTTTTGGTTTTTGGTCCACAGCCTGGAGGGAATCCTGGGCTCCTACATGCAAGGCAGGAATGCACTCAGGCCCTTTGAACTGTCTCCTCTTCCTGGCCCTTAACAGTTCTTTTCTCACTACCCTGCTTAAATTATTATTTAAATTTTTTTTTGCCACACCCAGCAATGCTTAGAGATTGAACTGTGGTCTGCGTATGAGGCAAGTGCCTTAGCAGTGGTTTCTCTCTCCTCGTAAGTTTTGTTGAAGACATTCTGACCTGTAGCTGATTTGCAAGCAGTTTTCAGGGAAATTTCAAGTACAAAAGACATCCTTTAGGATTTGACTTTGAAAAGACAATGTCAGAAGTCTCCAGGAGATTTGTATTACTATTTTCTTATTTGTTGTCGTGGGGACCAGCAGAGCCATGACTGGCAGGGCCAGGGCATGCTGTCCTGGGAGTCAGACCCAGGGCTGTGGACTGCAAGGCATGTACTCTGTCGCGTATCTATCTCCTGGCCCAGCAGGAGGTTACATAGGATTGTGAGTTAAAAAAATAAAAAAAAATCAAACTTACTGATTGTCAGATTTTTTTTTTTTAGTGATGTAGGAGACAACATGATAGTAAAGAACCATAGCATTTTTAGAAATAAGAGAACTTGTTTTCAGAAATAATCACGGGCAGGAGAGAGTCAACATAGAGTATAGTAAGTTCTGGTAAGACAAATAAATCTTTGCCTCCTGCGGAAATTATTTAGGAGACAAGCCAACCCATTCCAAATCTTTTCTAACATTTTTATCAAGTCAACTGGTAGTTGAAGAAGTGAGACCCCTTTCACCTGAAAACTGCAATGCTGGTGAGCACCGCTAGAAACACCTCGGATTCATTTTTTTGCTTGTGGGCCACACCTCCCAGTGCTCAGGACTCACTCCTGGCTTTGTGCTCAAGAATCATTCCTGCTGGGGTCAGGTTGGTTTATGTGCAAGTCAAGCACCTTACTGTTGTACTAGCGCTCTTGCTCAGATTGATTATTTTGATTTTGAATGAGTTTTTGGTCATTGCACATTCCAAATCTTTTGCTGTTGGACAATACTTTGAGGCTCTCACATTTCACTTTGCACTCAAGCACAGTTAAGATAGCTAGGCCCTAAATGGGAATGGCAGGGGAGAAAAGGACAAGATAGTGTTTAGGGGAGAGGTACTGGGAGTAGCGAGTTCCCCAGACCCTTCAAGGGGCTTACACTTTATTCCCTCAGGGCAGCAGAAGACTCAACAAAGCAAGTTCTACAATTTGAGACCAGTTGTTCTGATCTTATTGTAAGGAAGGGTTGAAGAGATGTTGATGGGTGGTACGGGGCAGACAAGTTAGTAGGCTGGTGGTACAGAATGTTGAGCTTGTTCTGTTTAGGACCCTTTAAATGACTATGTGGAGTGTGGAGCTTATAGATAAAAAGAGTAGCACTGTAGCACACTGTCCTCCCGTTGTTCATCTATTTGTTCGAGTGGGCCCAGTAACGTTTCCATTGTGAGACTTGTTATTGTGTTTGGCATATGGAATACATCATGGGTAGCTTGCCAGGCTTTGCCGTGTGGACGAGATACCCTTCGTAGCTTGCCAGGCTCTCCGAGAGGGGCGGAGGAATCAAACCTGGTTTTCCCGGGTGAACCGCATGCAAGGCAAATGCCCTACCCACTGTGCTAAGATAAAGGAGTATATAGCAAAATAGTAAAATGGAATTTATAGTATTTATAGGATAGAATTTGTAGTAAAAAATGAATGAATAAATAATTTTGTGTGTTTCTGTGTAGTCGTTCTTGTGGGGGGAACACCTTGCTGTGCCAAAGGCTTACTCCTGGCAATGCCAGTCCTGACC
Organism: Sorex palustris; assembly: GCA_028565675.1. Lineage (NCBI taxonomy): Eukaryota > Metazoa > Chordata > Mammalia > Eulipotyphla > Soricidae > Sorex > Sorex palustris. Next base: position 5,937 of record JAOXYA010061198.1, on the reverse strand, counting down.
GTACTTAGGGGCCATCTTCATGCTGGGGATATAATCTAGGTTGGCCGTATACAAGGCAAACTTCCCTTCCCACTGAAATATTTCTGATCCTGGAACAAACAATTTTGCATAGCATAACTTGGTATTTGCACTCCCATCCTAAAAATGAAAACCAAATAGTATCTTTAAATCTATGAGAATTGTGTTTTCTACAATGAACTGTCAGGAAACTAGGTAATATTTAACATGTTTTCCTGGGGAGAAGTAGTTTATATCAGGGCCTTAAAGTTTTGACCTTGTAATCCTGTGTGTGAAAAATACAACATGGGTAAGCGATGCAAAAAAATCCCCGTTGGTTTCATTATGTTTATTTTTGCATTTTTGGTTGTCGTACATTTAGAAACTTCACTGTTGCCAAATTTTTGGGAAGCCCTATATTCAACCCACAGTTTAAGAAGCTAGATGCTGTCTCTAGAAATAATTTAGATATTTAAGGAACACAGATGAATTACAATAGTATGTGCCTATGGTTTTAAGTTTTAGAAACATTTTGGAATTGACCTTCAAGTATACTTTACTATAAAACTTACTGACTGGTGCAGAAATGATAGTACAGTGGGTAAGTTGTTTGCCTTGCACGCAGCCTACCCGGGTTCAATTCCCAGCATCCTACGTGGTCCCCTGATCACCTCCAGGAGGAATTCCTGAGTGCATGAGCCAGGAGTAACCCCTATGCATTGCCGGGTGTGACCCAAAAAAGCAAAAAACAAAAAAGAAAGCTTAATGACTGTTGAAATAAAGTTTGTCAGAATGATGTAATCTGTTTATCAGTTAGACTTAAAATTCCAGAAGAACATAGTGAAGTCAGATAAAAATATATTGCTTGTGTTTTACTTAGTACAAGTTAAATAACTCAGCCAAATAACTCTGGAGAGAAAGCTTTTTATTAAATAAAATATAAACAGGGCTCCTGTGCTGACTCTCACTTGCCTGTAAAAGCCTGTGCTCTCAAAGATGTACTTCTCTCTCCCCTCTCACATTTTCTAAAAAAGTTTCAATAAAAACTGCCTTGCTTCACTGAAACAAAACAACACAATACCACATCTTAAATCTTCTTTTTTTGGGCACTATGTATAATGGTGCTTGGGGCTTATTTTCCAGTGTGCTACCTTGGAAGTTGCTCCCTGTGGAGCTAGGGTTGAAGTCAGGCTTCCCTACCTTTACATTTTTATCAGGATTATGTTCTGGCAGATGGGTGCCTTTTGAGATTACCTGCTCTGTATGAGTACTAAAGTCTGCTAATAGTTGGAGAATCTCTTTTCTTGGTGTGTAGTTGTGTGGAGGCTGTAGACTAAATTTTGGGTGAGGGATTAAAGATGAAGTGGCTGTCTACAAATTTCATATGAATGGGCAAAAGATCCTGTCTGTTTCAGTTCATCTCTCATAGTCCCTTAAACCCCTCCTGAGACTCCCTTGTGAGGAAAAGGGGGCCTTAAAATCTCAGTGACAGCCAGGAATTGAGAGATTGGAGGGAAAGAAATGTTTGATGGGTAGAGAGAGGGATGAAAGAAATTTGGGTATTAACGGGGATTAGATAAAAAGACTCAAGGTGATAAAGGAAATGATGAGGTTGGTTCCTTTTGGGAGGAAGATAGCTATGGGAAGAGATATTCTTATTTTTGGGGAGGGTGTGGATTCACCTGGTGGTGGTAAGGATTTACACTCAACCTGGTGACACACCTGGCTTGGTGCTCAGGGGACCATATAGGGTACAGGGAATTGAACCAGGGTCAGCCAGCCATGTGCAAGGCAAACATCTTGATTCCTGCACAGTCTCTCCTTCCCAGAAAGTGAGAAATTTTTAAGTGAGCCAGTTTGGGACTCTTCCAAGTTTGCTAAGGAGAACTTTAAAGTTGTAAATTGTCTTTTGTAAGAATTTACCATATTTGAATTGCAGATCGGGAATTGAACTAGTGCTTTAATGATGAAGCATGCAGTTTGAGGGAGAAGAGGAAGGCTTCCCGATAGAGAATTACCCATGGAATTGGTTAATTGAATCAGACCTAAAGAATAGTCCCCTTGTGAAGAGCCAAGGACATTCCCTTGTGTAATTCCCATTAGGAGTCAAGGGGAAAATAGAAGAGACCTCACAGAAAAGCTGGGCATATTCCCAGTCAAGAGTTAGGGTAGAGTTCTCTGCTACTTGACAGCCAAAGAAAAAATTTTTGCTTGGGAATAGCAGAGTAACTAATACCAGGTTTCAACAGACAAATTGTGTTGAGCTCTGGCTTAAGAGTTGAACTCAAAGAAAGCTCACTGAGTTTCTCAACCAGAGCAAAGTTTAAATGACTCAAAAAGTTTTATTGAGGTGGGGATGGGGTGGGCTCATAGACAGAGTCCAATTCCCATCATAGTACAAGTGTCAAAGAACAAATTTCTACTTAGAGAGTTTATTGAAAGATTATTGTGATAGGGAGAATACTTCATAAGATCTGCAAGTATCACTGATTCGCACGTGAAAATGATTTCCCCTGTAAATAGAAGTGAACAGTGCCTTCAGAGTCTGTGGGAGAGGTAGGAGTTAGCACATGTCAGGAGCATGGGTGTGTGTGTATGTGTGAGTGGAGGGGGGTGGGGGTGGGGTGTGTGGTTGTAGGGATTGAACCCAGGGCAAGAATGCCAGGCAAGCAGAGAAGGTAAGCAGTGCCCAGCTCTGCCATTGAGCATCACCCCCTACCCCCAGGGCAGTTCAACATGTTTTTTTCAGAGAGCTGAAGCTGGAATGAGTCTTTTAAGAGAGTGTGATCTTCATTTGTTTGCTTGAGCTCACACCTTTCCAACTTTAGTCCTCTGTGGGGAGAAGGACTAAATTTGGTCAAGTGGAGTCAGTGGTCATTTGTGACACTTGCTCAGTGATTAATGCAAAGGCCTTTTGGATTTGTGACAAATACATTTTTGGATCAGTTTCTGGAAATTCCTTTTGAATATTGGTAAATTATTTACATATTACTGTCTGATGTAAAATATGCTAGGATTTAGGGATAAATGATAGTTATTAGCAATGACTCCTGTTTCCAAATGGTAAATGGTAGAGACTAAGGGTTCGAAGAAGAAAGGGTGAGGCAGTTGGAAAGAAAATATTTAAATCTGGTTTTGAAGGATGTAGATGTGTTTGGTTGGATAAGAGAGAAATATGAAGTTGGCAGGGAAATGAAAGTATATACTGAGATGATGGAGTGTGATGTGCTTGCAGTGTATGAAACCAGTTTGCTATTAGGGAGGTAGTGCAGAGGGGTTGGAGTGTATGCACAACCCTGACTTCCATCTCCATGGTCTGGAGCACTGCCAGAAACAACCCTGAGCCTCACTCAGTATGGCCTCTCAAACCAAAAAAACAAAACAAAAGACTCATATGTAGAAGTCATGAGTGGAGAACTGTGTATATATCTTGGGTTTTTTGTTTTTTTTTTTTAGTGTGTGCGTATTTGTTTATGTGGTGCTGGGGTTTGAACTCCATCTCATACGTGTAAGGCAAGTGCTTTACCACTGAGCTACATCCTTGGTGTCTTAATCTGATGTATTTCTTTAGTGGATGAAGATAATATTGCAGGTCAAACGATACCTTTCAGATAACCATATTCTTTGTACTGTTGAATATGTATTGGTGACAATATTGATAGAAGAGCTCGGTGTGATTGCACAGGATAAACTCTCTGGTTTCCATTTATTAGTATGAAAGTTCCATGCAGTCCTTTATAATTCTTAGCTATAACCAGTACTGCTAATTTAAAAGAAATTAACTTGTCTCCTATACCCTGTACCCACTTCCTCCCTCCTTCACTTTTTTGTCCTTTTTTTTGGTACTCAGAGTCTCTAAGTCGCAGAAGGATTCTTTGAACTTGTATACCAGATACTTAGTAGTATTGATAATGTTTGATTTGAAAGTCATAAAAGACATTTGGTTGTTACCTACTGTGTACACATTTAGTATACAAATGGTGGTTTTGCCAAGATAGTATCATAAAGAAAGGTGCCTGTTAACTATTAGATTATTATTCTTGGATTTAAAATTTCAAGTGCTGTAGGCCTAGTTCTTACATGTGTGCTTCACTTAGCATTGTACTCCCTCTCCCTTTTTACCTCACCAGATGGTTGTCAAGGACCGTGTAATGCCATGAAATAGCCAGGGATCTCTGCTTGGGCAGCATGAGTTCTGATTCTTACACCCACCTCTCTCTTAGCCTTGTGTCCTTAATTAATAGAAACCATTAGAAACCTTTTCTATGATTCTTATGATTGGTTAGTACAAGGTTTCTCAGTAGACGGATGCTTTGGATACATATGAGACGGATACTTCATCAGTGTGAAGTCCTAAAATGTGAATCTGTGAGGAAATTTGCCATTTGCTAATTTGCCAGTAGCAGCAGCATATACACAGTACAGAAAGGATAGTAATTTTCTAGCTAGATCTATATTATTTATATGTAAATTTATTTTTATTTTTTGGACCTTACCTCATGGTGTTTGGGGTCTACTCCCAGCTTAGCCTGGGGGGTTTAGGTGACCATGTAGTTGGTGTCAGGAATCAAACTTGGGCCCTCCACATGCAAATCAAACTTGCATCCCCCGGTTAACTCATTGAGTTCCTTTCCAGACCCTGCTCCCATTTTTTTTTTTTTAAACAAAAAAGGTTGGATTTAAACAAAACAGCAGTTTAGGGCTGGATCAGTAGTACAGTGGATAAGGTTCTTGCCTTCCACGCAGCTGACCTGATTTTGCTCCCCGACATCCCTTATCAAGGTCCCCTGAGTACTGCCAGGAGTAAATCCTTAGTGCAGAGATAGATGTAACCCCTGAGCGCTGCTGAGTGACCTCTCCCCCCCAAAAAACTTAAAAAAATTTTAAAAAAGCTGTTAATGTTGTACTTAATTTGACTTTTAGAAATACATTTCTTTACACTTTAGAGCACTGTTAATTAAAAATACTAATGTCTTTAGAAAGAATGAGTGGTTGCTTTAATGTGGTATTTGATTTAGGCTTTGGATGACACAGTTTTATTGTGAGAGAACATCATGTAGATGATTGCATCCTAATTCTGGTCTTTTTTCACTGCTTTGTCATCTTTTTCTCTGCCATTAGATCTGTAATATCCAATACAACCACATGTCTTTTTAAATTTAAATTGTGATGAAATAAAATTAAAAGATAAATTTTTCAGTCACGCTAGCTTCATTTCAAATGCTCCTTGCCGCATGTGGTCAGTATCCACTAAATTGCATAGTGGAGAGAACATTTCTATCATCTCAGAAAGCTGTGTTCCACATTGTTACTGTTGAGGAAAGTAAATGTTAGTAGCTTGCATTAAATACTTTGAAAAGCAAACCAAAAAATCCCACAGAATTTGCTCCACTTTAGTCCTAACAGCTAAAGTCAAATATTAATTCTTTAGGCTTTATATTTATTTAGTATTGGGAGGTCATTCTAGTAATAATTTAACATGGGTAAATAATAAAGAAGAAAAAATTTTTTATAAAGAACTGTTTTCTGAACTCTTATGAATGTATTGATAAGTAATAAATTGCACATGTAAAGAGCAAAATTAGTAAGTCTTGTCATTGTTTACACCATTAGACTTATCATAATCTATATAGTACAGCCATCATCCACAGTTGTCTTGGTACTCGTCTCCTGTTACTCATTCTTTCACCTCCAACTACTGATCTGCAAGCACAATTTTAATTTTCTGCAGTTTTATGTAAAATTTTTTATATTAGAATGGATGATAGTGATATTACATAGGTTCTGATGAGTAGTGGTGAACACATGTCAAAACTCACTAAAATTTACATTTGTGCAATTTATTACATATAACTGTCACTTCCTTCCCGTTGTTCATCGATTTGCTCGAGTGGGCCCAGTAATGTCTCCATTGTGAGATTTCTTGTTACCGTGTTTGGC
>JAOXYA010061180.1:0-11879 GCA_028565675.1 Sorex palustris | reverse complement strand
AAGAAGACAGATTTCTACCCAATAAAATGATAAAGAATCTTAACCACAGAAATGTTTAAAATGCACCAGATCTTCAAGGTAGAAAATGATAGCAAGAGGAAGGACTGAGCTCGAAATGTTTATCACACACAGCAGAGAACAAATGACCAAAGGAAAACCAGGAAAGTCAAATATAACTTAATACTTAGCATTGGAAGATGAAAAACAAGCATTTCCTTTCAAGGAAATTGCATTAATTATATCAAAATCAGTACTTTTATAAAATTTTGTCCTATTTTTTTTTCTGTTGGCAAAGACCCAAAAGACAATAAAGAGAAAAAGTACTTCCAGATGGTTGGTCTAAGCAAATTGGGTGGAATTTTCCTTTAAATAAAATAGAAAATATATGTAATAGAAGCCGTGCTCAACACCTAGCAAAGCAAAATGACTACTGTCGGAATCATTATAATTCACTCACGGGTTGATAGCCTCACTCCATTTCAAAGTTTCCCAAAATTACATAATGTTCTACAGGGCTCTGATTTACCAAAAAAGATACAGACTATGAAATCTTCTATTGTTAGACAACCTTCTTCTTTGGATTCTAGTTGAGAAACTTTAGAAGCAGAAAAAATACTTATAATAATAAGAAGAATAATGATGTATTTTAAATGTGTCCTCTTTTTGCTTCTTTCTGGGTCATATTCTGTGTGCTTAGGATCTATTCTATGCCCAGAGATCATTCCTGATCACTTGGAAGATGTGGGGGCATACAGGATTCAACCCCAGTCAACCACATGCAAGGCCTTATCTACTGTACTATCTCTCCAGCTCATAAAAACATAAAATGCAATTTTTCCACAGCAATTTTCCTGAATACAATTCAACCCAATGAAATCTGTGGGGTTTAGGGATAACACCAAAAAGGCTTTCATTGTTGTTGCAAGCATACATTTTATTCAAATCCTTGGGCTGCCTAAGAAAGTTGTCTGTAAAGGCCAGGAAAGCACATGGGTCATGGGTCAATTTGAAAGAGAGGGAGGGCAAGGTGGAGAGCCAGGGGAACTGGTTCATTGAATCAGTCTCATTTTTTGGATTGACTGGGATTCTGAGTTTACAATATTATTAATAATGATATTGTCCTAGCATCGTGTTACAATAGCACTGTAGCAATGTCCTCCTGTTATTCATTGATTTGCTCGAGTGTGCCCAGTCACGTCTCCATGGTGAGACTTAATGTTACTGTTCTTGGCATATCGAATACATCACAGGGAGCTTGGCAGGCTTTGCCGTACAGGCGGGATACTCTCGGTAGCTTGGCAGGCTCTCTGAGAGGGGTGAAGGAATCAAACTTGGGTCGACCGAGTGCAAGGCAAGCACCCTACCTGCTGTGCTATGGCTCCAGCCCATCATGTTACAATACCATTTTTAATAGTAATAGTGTTTCTCTCCTGCCAAAAAATTACCCAGGCAAAAGAGGTAATAAGGATGGCTGGGGAGGGAGAAAACAGAAGGGAAAAGGAAGACCCCAGCCAGGTCAGGCTGCTTTCCTTTGTTCCCTCACCTGCACCCAGACAGGACAGCAGAGGGAAGAGGGTCTCACCCACACACGTGGCACTGGAAGGAGATAAGGAAAGCCGAGGGGACAGAGAGGGGCCGGGCATAGCCCCAGAGAGACCCAGTGACAGCTCCAGAGCTGCTCTGCAAGGGATCTGGGTGACAGGGTACCAGCTGCAGACTTCAGACTCGAAAGCGTACACTGACAGAGAGACAGAGAATGGTGTAGGGGCAAAACCCGGTAATCGTACAGTAGAAGGAAGTGGACAGCAAGGAACAGGACCAGGACATTAAAATCTGTATAGGGGGCTGGAGCCAAAGCACAGTGGGTAGGATGTTTGCCTTGCACATGGCCAACCCAACTCCCAGCATCCCATATGGTACCCTGAGCACCTCCAGGAGTAATTCCTGAGTGCAGAGCCAGGAGTAACCACTGTGTATTGCCAGGTGTAACCCAAATAAAAATAAAATCTGAACGGGGCACCAAGGGACAGAATGTGACATCAGACCCAGGTGAAAGGAGAGGCCTGGACATTGGGAGAGGATGCAGACCCTCTAATTACAGTGTACAATCTACTCTATCCACACTTCTGAGTTCCGCGCACAAGTCTTTCAGACAATGCTCAGGAATAAATCTACTTCTGCACTAACAGTGGATCAAAAAAAAAAAAAAACTCTCAACATGCTTCTCTCAGGGAAAACTTATACTTCATTTTCTCAACCTCATTTGCTCCACTCTTCACTCTAAAATTTGTGAATAGTTAAAGAAGAAAAGAATACAAGTACCCCGGAACAGGGCAATCTGGGAAGTCAGAGCTAACTGGGAGCAGTATTCATTCACTCAAATGAGTTTCTGATCCCAGATGGTTCCGGGATGAACTTCAGAAAGATTATTCAGCAACAGGCAGATCATACACTTCCAGCATTAGATCCAGGTAGAGGTAAATCATCTAAATCTGCAAGGAGAGAGCGAGCGCCATCCCTGCACATCCTCTGCCTCGCCAGCCCCAAGACGCTTGCACACATAATCTGATGAAAGCCACTGGCAAAGAGTCAAAAGCAATCTGAAAACAGCAAGGCCCAAGACTCCCACAGGCTTGGCCCTGCACGCATGCCCATGTCTCTGGGACCTAGAGCCGGCCTAACTTTTGTGCAATAAAGTGCAGTTAGACCATGAGCCAGAGTCAAGAACAGTGTGATTCTTTCTGCCTGGGAGCATTTGAAAACATTTGGAGATGATCTGAGCTGTCCCTGCTGGGGGAAACCAACAGCCTCGAACACGTAAAGGTCAGAGATCAATACTTTGCAATGTCCAGGGACACTCTCTGCAAGAAACCAAGCCAAAAGTCAGTAACGCTGAGGCTGAGAAACTCGCCTGTAGAACAGGGGATGATAAAGATTAAGATGCCACTTCGGTAGCGTTATGCTTCAAAAAAAAAGAAAAGAAAAGAATGCGTTTCCCCAATCATCACTCATAATTATCAGTTCCCCTCTCATAACTGCAAGTAGTCTTGGCATTCACTACTAATACGTGCCAGCCTAAAGAAGTATTCTATATACTCTGTGACCACTACCCACCAAGCTGCACCAATACCGGGAAACCGGAAGCTTCTCCCCACTGAAACGCAGCTGCTCAAATAAGAAACCTGGTTTCATCATTGCACAACTTCATAATTACTTTTATATCCTATACAGATTCTCTCTTTATTCTACTACTACCAAGAAAAATATGAGAGGCAATTTATAGCAAGCATTTTAACTCTCTACTGCATTATTTTAAGATACTGCTGCTTGCTATTTTACCCACGAGAAGTTTCACTAAAATAAATAAGACCAGTTGGACACTATTCAATGACAGTTGTTTTTTGAAAAGTGCATTTCGAACATTTTGAACTGTAACTGCTAATTAAATGTGCTCTCCCCCTCCGTGGGCTGTGCAGAACTTCTGCTTAGGCACACCACTGGCTTCGCTCACACATTCTTTCATTATCCCACAACTTTTCAACCTACAGTTTAGTAGGAAATGGTTTGTGTGTGTGTTTGTGTGTGTATCTGTGTGTGTCTGTGTGTGTGCGCGCGCACTCACACAATTGTATTTTTCTTCCCAGATCCTCCCAGTCACCCCTTAGGAACTCATACTTATTCTTCGAGACTGGAGAGGAACAAGAGTGATCAGAAAGGCTGGAGGCTCTGATTCTCTTATCTGCCTCCCTCTCTCTAGAGACACTATTCCTTCCCTTCAGTGCTGTGTCTTTGTCACTACCCACACTGGGGTGTGTGGGTCCCTGGTCAATTAGCTACTGTGAGTGATAAGCTCAATTTAGCAGTTATCAAGGCCATCCTGTCCTGATTCGCTCAGAGACTGAAGGCCCAGACAGACAGCATTTGTTTTCACGGGTGTGCAGGCTGTAAAGGCCAAGATGAGGATGCAGGGGAGGGTAGAGGAGGGGTGAGATGCTGCTTCCTATTTCACAAGTTTCTTCCCTCTTGCTGTGTTTTCACAGGGCAGAGACAGTCAGATTGAGGTAGAGAAAGAGTGTGCTCAGGCCTCCTTTTAGCAGGGCACTAATTTCTATTCACAAGCACTCCCCACTAGGGCCTAATCCCTCCTCCCAAAGACTCCAGCTTCTATACCAACACAGAGGGAGTAAGAAGGTCAGGGATTCTGATGAGACCCAAGCATCCAGTCCATAACATCTTCTTTCAACAAGGCCAAGCAAAACCAGCCTTGAGTCGTCTCCCGTCCACACCATCTGTCCCAGCCCCTCCATGATCACATCCCAGTCTCTGCACCTGCCCATCACCCCCACTACTCCCTGGGGCTCGGTGTGGCCATCAACACAACGCCATCACCCTCCGTACCTCTGAGAGCAGACAGAGACAAGCTCCAAGCTGCGAGGCTTCAGAGTCTGCGATTCAGCACGTGTCTGGAAAATGCTACGGAGACGAGTGGGAACACTCAGAGCCCAGAGACGTCTGTTGGAGCACCGACTGTCCTAACCATTTAGGACAATGTCAAGGCCAAAGAGAGTATGTTCTGGCCAGATGATGTTCAGGAAGTCAGGGTAGAGGCAACGGAAAAAGGGGAGAAAATTCTGTCCCACCCTCCTTCCCGATGGTAAAAAAGGAAAAAGGTCCCTCCAAGAAGCAGGTCAGAGGGGATACAGCGGCCACATTCTCTGAGGGTGACCTCACTGCCCTGGCTCTAACCTCACGTTTCTAAGCATTCATCAACCCAGGCCATCACTCCTGAGGGCAAGGCGCTGGGTGCCAAGACTCGCGGCCCACAGCCCACAGTCCCGCAGGCCCAGCCCTGGCAGCAGGGAGCTAAGGGGGGGCATCCTCTTCTCCCCAAGGCTGACGGGCCTGTGAGGGGTTGGAAGGGTGTACGTTTTTATAAGAGATTTCTGTTTAACCACCTAGGCAGCACTGCATCTTCCCCACGATCCATAAATGACAAGACACAGTAACGCTTAGTGAACACATCACCCACCAAAACAAATCAAGTTTTCAGAATGGAAAATTAAGGACAATATGTCTGATTGTCTGAATAGAATGAACACAGCAGACACTCTCAGAGGAGCTGCTTGTGGCGTGTCTCTGGGCAAAGTTCTGGCTTCAGGCTTCCTTTAAACAACAGTGTCGCCCTGGCCCTCTAGGTGTTCTTATCGCTCACATTCATGGGCATGAACCCTTCCAGCTCTCAGCAGTGCACACGTGGCTGACTTACATGTCCTACGTTCATGGTGCTTTATTTTTTTTATTATTAATTTTTTAACAAAACATCGTGAGATACAATTACAGACTTACACACCTTTGTGCTTACAGTTCAGTCATACTATGGTTGAGTACCCATCAGTCCACTAGTGCCCATTCTCCAACACCAATGTCCCCAGTATCCCTCCCACCACCCCCACCCCACCCCTCCTTTCCCCTTCCTCTGTGGCAAGCACTTTCCCTTTTACTCTCTTTCCTTTAGGGTGTTATGGTTTGTAATACAAGTAATAAGTGGCCATCATGTTCAGTCCATAGTCTACTTTCAGCACACATCTCCCATCCCGAGAGGGCCCTCCAAACATCCTTTACTTGGTGGTCCTTTCTCTATCCCAGCTGACTTTTCCCCCAGAATGTGAGGCCGACTCCCAACCTGTGGAGGAATCCTCCTGGTCCTTATCTCTACTATCTTTGGGTGTTAGTATCCCATTATGTATTCCTGGTGCTTTATTCAACACACTCTCTAGTCTCCCATTATGTATTCCTGGTGCTTTATTCAACACATTCTCATCGCTTCATTTTCAACTTCTTTGAAATCACAGTCACACCATCTGCCTACAGAGCACCAGAGGCAGGGGAGACACATATGATATTTAATCTTTCTGCCTAAATACTTCTTGAATAGAAAGTTAGGCACTTCACACCCGAACTGACCATGACTAGACTATCCGTCGCCACTTTGGCACACATGAGAATCATGATGCAGGGAAGAGAAAGGCCCAGAAATTCATCGTGACGCACCCTCATCTCTGTGCTGTAGCAAAGGAAGAAGCCTCGCCATCTCAAGGCAAACTGGGGCTTCTACCACACTGGGGAAGGTTTATCTTCTAGGAAGGCACAGGGTGCAGGATGGGTGTTCCAGAAAACAGGAAGGCTTCCTGTGATAAGGAGCCATGGCCGAGGACTGGAAAGTCTCTGGATTCTGAGTTCTTCTAAGTGTGTTTAAGGAATGCAGAGGGGGCCACTCGTACTTAGAAGGAGACCACAGCAACACCCAAAGCCACAAACCACAGAACACCTCTGGTTTCCCAATTTTCTAACTTTCCTGAGCCAATATCATATGCGGGCTCTTTCTTACAACTTTTCTTCTCCCCCTATCCACATAAGGATAGTTATTAATGCAGTGGACACATCAGAGCTTTCTCCATAGACGCCATGCTCACAAAGCAGAAAGCACAAATTCTCTCTGAAATTCTTACGGGCCTATGTGCTTCACGTAACATTATAAAAATCTCTCCAAGTGAACCACAAGTGATTTAACATGCCATGAAATGGCTGCACAGGCCAGGAGATAATCAGTCTATGTAGCTGCTGCCTACCCACTCTGTTGACGCAAATCCAGTAGATGAGGTGGTTTTCAGGGGCTATGGAGCGTGGGTGAACCTACAAAACAACAGTACAGGAAAGCAAACACCCAGAGCATGTGCCTTCTTATCTGCATGTTGGTATCTTTATTTTTATAATCTACATACCCAAGAGTTTGTATGTTTAGTAGAGATCATCAGACTGTTTTCTCAAAAATGTAAACACTTCCCGTTTTATCAGGAATGGATGAGAAGATATCTCTTTTTCATTGGCCTCCTTACCAGAAATGTTTTGTTTTGCAGCCAGATAAAACAACACCTCATTTGCATTCTCTTTACAGGCGTAGATAGATTACTTCACCTACTCACTAAACACCACAACTCAATCTTACAGGAATATCCCATCCATACCATTGCTTATTTTCTTATGGGCTGTTTGAATTTTTCTTATCAATTTATTTACTTTCATGTATTGAAGCTATTACCCTGGTGTCTAGCAAATGTATTGAAACATTGTTCCTATCAAATACTAGACTCAGTAGAATATTTACATCATCTATTAGCATACATTTTCTCAATGACAATCAGGTTACATTTTAGGTCTTAAGTTGCCAAAAAGAAATGAAAAGAAAATCTGCAGAAAATTCCTAGTCTGTGACTACTAAAATGAAGACCAAAAAATAAAATAAAATCTGCTAAAACATGAACTTGAAAAGAATCCAGTATAAACATGTCCATGACTGCATTCTTCACTACTGATACAAATGTCATCTCTGCCCTTCCCCACGTGAGAAGAATGTGAGCACACCTAAAGTCACACCCTCTGCTGGGTGGTTCTGGAGGCAACACCCCAGAGTGCTCTTCAGTGTGGACGATGCTATGACTCCTGTGTGACACCTAAAGACACAACGCAAATTAGCAACAAAAGGCCAAAGGCAGCACAACAGAACTCAGCCACAAAACCCAGGTGGTAGGCAGAGGAGAGAAAGAAAGGGAGAAGATTGGGGGTCCCTGGGAGAGGGAGGCGGCCACACTGGTGAGGGGGATGGTGTTGGACTTATGTGTGGGGGAAACCACAAACAGCAGTATTAAAAATCACAGAACCCAAATAAAAAATTCAAATTGAAAATAATCGGGACAAAATCATTGACATGGGACATGTCCAGCTGCAAGTACTGCTCTGTGCTGAGTGCCAGAGGATCGGGGGACCAGCTTGGATCAGACTGTAGGACCCCGTGCGACACTGCATCAAGGCAGTGTCCAGCTTGGGTGGAATCAGAAACACTGAAGAGACAATGTGTGAGGTCTTTTTACTCAGCAGTAGGTGAGTTAGCAGGGAGGACCAGCTCCCAAAGGCTTTGGAAATGGCATGTGGCTTCAACACGTTTCCCCACTTTCAGATAGAGAAGCACAAGAGTCCCAAGGATAAGGTGTGTCCACCAGAATCAGTTTCCAGAAATGGAGAATTTCTGTCCTCCAGGCCTGTCATCGCCCAAAACTTTGCAGGCCACAAGGTCCCAGTCTTTTTCTGTGTAGTAGCAGAGAGAGAGAAAAAAAAAAACTGCCATTCTACCTGATGTCTCCAGCCATCTGTTAACATTATGGGGTATTTTTGACCTTGTTGAATTTTTCTCAGACTATTACTAGCTTTAACAGTAACAAAGACATTTTAAGTATTTCTAATCCCAAAATTGGTGGGAAAAAAAGTAGTCCCAAGGATAAATAGAATGCCCTTTTATCCTCCCTTACTGACCTAATCTCAAAGCCAGGATTAATTGAATAGCCAGATTATAACCATATATTACCCCCTGGATGTTTGGGAGCAATTGCCAACAGCCTGCTTAGTTGAGGCCCAAATCTACCATTTTGTCCCAGAGCTCTCGGCTGAGCGACACATCATCATCTGTGCAGAAACTTCCACTCTGCTACAGGGAAAGAAAATTTTATCATCTTCAAATTCAGGCGGGGGAGGGTGGGGGAAGGCGTCCTTGAGACATTAACACTTGGCGGTTGGTGGCACTGGAACACAGTGTGGGTTCAAGTGTGGGTACGTACAGTGGCCAAGAACCGTTCCCCCAGTCAGCCAACAGTGAAGGGCGAATGAAAGGAACATGCCACAGACTGGTTAGTAACCAGAGACTGTTTATTCAAATCTGACAGTGTTAGTTATATAGAAATCGTAAAGGGGAGTGGGGGTGGGGGGTACACATAGGTGTAGTTGAACATTATCATAACAATAAACAGATGTAAAGCCCCTCCTTCGGGGAAAGTTCTTTGAGGAGACTAACTCAGGGACAAAAGCTTATTTAGGAGGTTTAGCACTCTAGATTAGTAGGAGATCCACTTAAGGGCGGAATTCCATCTAAGGGCATATTGCTTTCTCCTTTCCTTAGCTAGTAATCTATTTATTTCTAGTAATTTTGTTTTTGTTTTTGTTTTTGGGTCTCACCGGCGATACTCAGGAGTTACCCCTGGCTCTGCACTCAGGAATTACCCCTGGCGGTGCTCGGGGGACCATATGGGATGCTGGGAATCGAACTCGGGTCGGCCACATGCAAGGCAAACGCCCTACCTGCTGTGCTATTGCTTCAGCCCCTTTTTCTAGTAATTGTCGGTGAACACAGTAAGAGTTATATTAAGCTTAAAGGTTGGATCTTCCTGGGAACATCTCACTATATATGCCAGACCACAGTCCTCTGGCCCAGTTAGTCTTTCCTATCCCCAGCAGGGTCCATCCGTTACTTCCTTTTGGGTCATGACAGAGTTTGTCCATGACCATGCTCTTAGCTTATTATAAGTTTTATGGTGCTTGACCTGTCCCTTTTCGATGCCAGGGTAGCTCACAGCTTAACCAGAGCAGAGTCCATCCAATTTCTTGTCAGGACCCTCCTTTTAGAGATGTTAGGAAGTAAGGGCAACGGAGGCTTAAGTCAAGTAAATGTGATGGATGCCCAGGAGTAAATATTATTTGGAGTCAATTAACTCCCATGTTACTAAATCATTAGCATTAACTGTCTTCCTGTTTCTATACAAAAAGGACACGGCTAAACCATGCAAAGGACATAAAGGAAAGAGAAATGCAATATAGGATCAGGAGTGCCTGATGCAATTGGGTGTGCCTTGGGAGCACTGTTTCTGGGAGTAACTCAATAAACCTAAGCTCCCTGCAGGAGGGGCAAGGACAAACCAATGTTGTCCAACAGGAGCTGACACTTGGGAGATGTTCACAGAATGTGGCTCTCCTCTCCCTTGCTTACCAGGGGTCACTTTGGCGCTCACACAGAAGTTCGGCAAGGATTGTACCTCCTGGGCACAGTACCCTCACAGCTTTTTATAGCGGTACTTGCTGAGGGTTGCACGATCGCTCGCAAATGCCCACTGCACGAGAGTGGAAACTGCTCGTGTTCCAGGGGGCCACACTCTGTGTTTTTGGCTGAACTTGAGAACTCAGTCTTGCCAGACCGTGACCTAAGCACTGAGGTCTTCCTCCAGGCCCCTGGATTTTCCGTATTTCTGGTGAACAGAACTTTCAGTTCACTTGGGTAAATGTCCCAGAATGCAATTCTTGGGTTCTGTGGTATGTGTATGTTTAAGTCTATCAGAAACTTCCAAACTTTTCCAGAATGTTGGCACTATTTTTCATGGTCAACATTCCAGTTCTGGCTCCTGCACAGTCTTGGCAGCACGGAGTGTGGTCATTTTTGCTTAATTTAAAAAACAAATTTAAGGGGCCGGAGAGACAGTACAATGGGTCGGGCACTTGCCTTGCAGGCAGTTGACTCGGATCAACCCCTGGCAGCCTAAATGATACCCTGAGCACTGCCAAGATGTGTACAGAGCCAGGAGTAACCCTTCGGCATTGCCAGGTGTGGCCCTAAAAGCAAAACAAAAACCAAATTTAAGCATTCTAGCACCAGTGTGAGGTGGCACCAGTGCTCTGGGTTTTGTGCTGGTGGTGGTTATTGAAAGATACAAATTCTTTTTTTTTTTTTTGCCTTTTTTGGGGGGTCACACTCAGCTATGCACAGGGGTTACTCGTGGCTCTGCACTCAGGAGTTACTCCTGGCGGTGCTCAGGGGAACATATGGGATGCTGGGAATCGAACCTGGGTCGGCCACGTGCAAGGCAAACACCCTACCCGCTGTGCTATCGCTCCAGCCCCGAAAGATACAAATTCAAGGAAAGTTGTGCCACTCTCAGCTCTACCTAACTCCAGAACATTTCCGTCATCGTGATACAGGTTGAATTATCCCCCAGTTCTTATGGCAGAGACAACCCCCAACACGAAGGGACTTGGTTTGGGGGAGCAGTTCGGCCACCAGGATACCAGGATACTCTTGACTCTCTTGGGGCACCCAGAGGTGCCACATCACCAGTCTGGACTCCTGCCTGGAAATGTGTGCTCTGGGGCATGTGCTCTGACCCTGTGATTGTATTTTTGTTTTGTTTTGTTTGGGGCCACACCCGGCAGTGCTCAAGGGGCTTGTTCCTGGCTCTGCTCAGGGGTCACTGCTGGTGGGAATCAGGAGATCATATTCATGCCAGGGACTCACCAGGCTTGGCTGAGTGCAAGCCAAGCTCCTTAACCTTTATTCTCTCTCGGGCACCTCTCCCATATTTTTAATCAGTTTCTAAAAAGCTTGTTAATCTTGTTTTTGTTTTGTTTTCTGTTTTTCGACCACGCAGCAGTGCGTTCAGGGACTATTATTACTGGGTGTGACCTGAAAGAGACAGACAGACAGACAGAGACAGAGAGTGAGAAAGGGAAGGAGGTTAAGAAGGGGAGGGAGAAGATGTGTGGTATGGTTTCTTTAATTATTTTTATTTCATTTAATTTTTTCTTCTTTTGGTGGGATTGGTTTTGGATTTTGGGCCATACCTGGAGGTGCTCAGGGCTTACTCCTTGCTCTGTGCTCGGGGGACCGTACATAAGTAGTGCCAGGGATAGAACCGTGGTCCAAAACCAAAAGAACATAAAAGAAAAAGAATGCTGCTCTTGTGGGGGTGGGGGAGTGAGGAATGAAGGTCAGACCAGAGGCCACATGGGACAGTTGGTAGAATTTATGAGGCCCTGTGGTGGGGGTTGGTGCAGTTACGTCAATATCATAAACTTTTAACACTATTGTAACCATGATACCTAAACTACAATTTTTTAAAAATTAACAAAAAAGAAATATTTCTCTTTGGGGGGAAGAAGGAAGATGAGACTGAAGGGTAGAGAGAGAGAAAGGAATGAAGATCATTTGAGCTTTTAAGATTCTGATT
>JAOXYA010061134.1:0-11881 GCA_028565675.1 Sorex palustris | reverse complement strand
GCCAGGAGCAAGCCCTGAGCATCGCTGGATGTGACCCCACCAAAGCAAAAAGCAAAAAAAAATGTTGATAATTTTCTGAATAGAGGTAAAGATGTAAGAAAAGGATAAGATGTTTAATGATAGAAATTATAACTTTTAGATTCCCAGAGTATGATTTGCATATTTACATTTACATGTGTACAATAAATAATTTACATTACTTTGTATCTAATTACTTACAACAAAACCATAACAATACATATCAAGATAGAAAGGCTATGGCCTCTTACATATAATTTTATTCTTTTTCTTTGAAAACACAAATTTTAGAAACCCAGGTGTGCATAACAAATGGGTAGAAACAAAATTGCATATGCACTCATGAGGGAAAGGAAATTAATGCAAGGTCAATTGAAGGAGATAACAACTGTGGGAGGCAGGATGGTAGATAATGAACTTGATCTTTATACATATTTGTACTGCTTCACTTATTATTACAGGCATACATTATCTTGTGAAATATATAGCTGATTAGAGGATTTAGATAATGGAAAACTGAATCCTGGACCAAGCTTTGAGGAGCCTGCCTGCCTTTAACTTTTGCTTGATTTGCCATTTCTTTTTGCCATCCTTTAAAATAAAAGATATTAGTTATTGTAAACAGAAATCAGTCTTGGATCTATTTACATATGTACAGAATACTCTGCAAATCATGAAGAGAAGGGGATACTTGTTCACAGCTCTCAAATAACTCTAAACACACAATAGTCATAAAACCCAAACAAATGAGGGAATGCAGGACACAATGACAAGGGAAGTATACATTTTCAGCACACATATCGGAGTATAATCTCAGATGATATTTCTTGCCTTTATAAGCACCCACTTCCACAATGCCACACTGGCATACAATGAGACCCAAGACAACTTGAGGAAACATAATACAGCAATTTGAATTTATATATAGCTGCCTGGGAATGTGTGGAAAAGCCCTTCGAGGAATAGTCCGGTGTTATTATAAGTCAGATCACTTGGCAGCTTTATTTACTTGACTACACAGTTCCATATTCTGGAGCCCTGATAACCAGAATTGATATATGCTTTATTCCTTTTACTCTATAAACACTGATGGAGACAAAAGGAGGAATAAAGGGAAAAGCTCTGGGTGCCAAATAGAGGATAGAACGCCCCAGGGATCCTCAGCTAACTTCAACCTTTCCTGCTCTTTCTAATTTAGACAGGGAAGGAAGTGGATTATCTCAAAAGCTACTGAAAGCCACAAAAAACATCTAAACCCTTGCTGGGTCCTGTGTGGAGGTGGCTTTTAGGTTTTTACAGGGAAGTTTAGAATTTAGAGTATCTATTAGAGAAAATAGAACAACTTAAGAGGTGTCTGGCTGCTGTGATAAACAGTAGTCTGTTTTCTCCACTGAAAGCACTCTTAAGCCAGAGAGACAGCACGGAGAGTAAAGCAATTTCCCTTCCATGTTGCAGACTGGGGTTCAATCTCAGGCATCCAAGATGACACCCAAGTATTGCCAGGAGTGATTCCTGAGTGCAGAGCCAGGAGTAAACCCTGAAAATACTGCCAGGTGTGTCCCAGATCAAATATATAAGTAGAGATAGAGATATACTTAAAATGAAGTATTTCATACTTGGTACAGAGGTGGTCCCAATTTACACTCAGGGCCACCCTCAGGGATAGTGGGTCAATGTTAGGGTTTATGGAATGCCAGACATTGAAACTGGGGCCTCTTACACCTAAGCCACGCATTCACTCAAACCTTTTCACCTATTTCCCGGCCCCTTCACTGAAAATATTCTCGACATTAGGTTCAGTGTGTTTCACAGGATGAGAAAATTAAGCCAGACTTTATTTGGGGAGCAAATATACACTGAATGGGTTGTATATATGTGGTCTCTCAGCACTTTATGATCTGTGGACATGCCCGTAGTTAAAGTCATTTTTGGCTTTGGTGTCTCTTTGTTCGTTGCTGTGTTGGGTTTTCCTGTATCATAAAGGTAGCATAAACCAAGAACATTTTCTTTAATGTTTTCCTTTGAAAAAGTAAATATGTCAATAAGTCCCTGTGAAGTCAACTCCTCAAAAAATCATTAAAAAGAAAATGCATAGAAAAATCTTACCAAATCCCATTGCCAAGGGGAAAAAACAGGATGTGAGGGAATTCACTCCAACTGGTTTATTGTTTCTTTTTATTATTTTTGAAAAGGCATATTTAGCACAAATATAAGATGTACTTCAAAATGGTATACAGTATAAAGTGAAATGTAAAATGCTGCTATATTATATAAATCATAAGTGTCACAGATGTTGAGAGGAGGGAGGAAATCAATGAACGTTTGAGAGAAGGGTGATGTTTTATGGAAGATGTAGTGATGAGACTTATTTAGAAGAACAGAATATGTGACATGACCTTGATAGTGTTCTTGCCAGCACAAAATCTGGAACAAAGAATGGTCTGAAATCTAACTTATAATATAGACAAAATATATCATTTAGAACGAGGTTCCCAGATTTATTTGTCCACTACCCCCTTAAAAAATAACTTCCACATGCCACCCTATAGATTTATAAGCTGAAAGTAGCCATACTGCACTCAAGGCTACTACAACCCCTTGAAATTTCCCAGAAGCCCCTCTTTGGGCAACACTGTTTTATAGGAACAAAGTTAGACAGCATCATGTAGAAACAAAGCTTACTTGTGGGATATTCTAGAAAGCAGACAACCTGATTCCTTCATGAAGTCCCAGGATGGCAAAGGACTAGAGCGGAGAAGGGCAATAGAAGTTTTGCATGAAGGAAGCGTCCATGTTTTGCATAAAGGAGACCCTAGTTCAATCCTCAGCACTGCTGTCCCCTAAGCACTGTGAACTGCTCCCCTCTTCCCATCTCAAAGCTCTATTCTTAATTCAATGGCACCCAAATCACAGAAGCAAATTCTGTGTGCCTGATTTGGGGTTTTAACTATTTTTAAATTGTACTTAGTCACAGTGGATAACAAAGTTATTCATGATTGGGTTTCAGGCATGTTATGTTATAAAAACAATCCTTTCATCGGTGTCCTTTTTTATTTTCCTCCACTAATGCCTGGCACACACACACACACACACACACACATACACACACACACACACACACACACACACACACCATTTCCCTCCCACACGCAAGCCCTTCCTCTGTCACAGGCACTGTTTTATGACTTTTTTACACAGCAGTTTGTATTTTTGGTGGTTTGTTTTTATTTATTTTTTCTGCTTTTTGGGTCACACCTGGCAATGCACAGGGGTTATTCCTGGCTTTGCACTCAGTAATTCCTCCTGGCAGTGCTCAGGGGACCAAACGGGATGCTGGGAATAGAACCCAGGGGCCACATACAAGGCAAATGCTCTAACTGTTATAGTATTGCTCCAGCCCCCTAGACAGTGGTTTTACAGTGGTTTACTGATAGCACTTCATGCATAACATTTTATTCCCTTTCAGCATCCCCTCCTTTTCCCAACTGACAACATGCCTTCACCACTTTTGTACTGTTGATGGATTGTTTCTACTGCCTTTGGGCATTTGTTATTCCCCTACTATGCTTGATTCCTCCATCAAGCCCAGCAAGCTATTAAGAGTATCCCTCTTGCATGGCACAGCCTGGCAAGCTCCCCATGGTGTATTCAATATGCCAAAAACAGTAACAATAAGTCTCACAATGGAGACGTTACTGGTACCCTCTCGAGCAAACCGATTAGCAAAGGGAGGGCAGTGCTACAGTGCTACAGTGCTATGTTTCTTTATATCCTACATATAAAAGAAATCATTCTCTATCAGTCTCTCTTCCTCTGACTAACTTCTCCCAGCAGGATACTCTCCAGATACACCCAGGTGCAGAAGATTGCACAATTTGATCTTTTCATATATATATATGTATATGTATATAATTAATTTGGATCCTGACTTTGTTGCAAGATCAACTAATATCCAATTTTTAAATAATCAGAAAATGTCGCCCCTCTATTAATCTTCTTTATTTATTTTTTATTGAATCACCATGAGATACAGTTACAAAGCTTTGATGTTTCAGTTTCAGTCATACAATGATCAAAAACTCATCCCTCCAACAGTGCACATTTTTCACCATCAATGTCCCCAGTATCCTGATCATCCCACCCTCCCCCCTTCCTCTATGGTAGACAATTTTCCCCATACTCTCTCTCTACTCTGTCGTTATGAAATAAACATTTTTATATCATTATATGCAGTAGAAATAAAGTGAGAAATTCTCACAATTTTAGAGGTATATATTAGAATATTTGAGATGATAAAATATAATCTGTAATTTAAAAAAAACATTTTAGCAAATAAACCTATGTTTTCAAAGATTAGTGATTGCTAAAATTAGTTTTTTATCATTCTATTATTATTTTCCTCCACTACCTTCACTATCCAGCTGCGGCCATGCTCCAGGCTACTTAATACCCATCTTCCAAGATTACTGCACCATATTTGACGAGGTTCAAATATGGTCTGAACAATGGGGAAATCTACAAGGGTGAGTAGAGGCCGCCCTAAAAGCCTCTACCCTCTTTGAGAGCCTGGCAAGCTATCTGTGGCAGATTTGATATGCCAAAACCAGTAAATACAATGGGTCCTATTCCCCTGACCCTGAAAGAGCCACCAGTACGACAGTTTTAAGAAGGATGAAAAAGGAGAGGCTGATAAAATCTCAAGGTCAAACTAAGCTGCCAAAATGAAAAAGGACAAAAATGACTGTCTGTACTTTCAATGCACGTACGCTGGCATTGGATGCATCCACTGAGGACCTGATGGTGCAAGAGCAAAAGATCAAGTACATCATTGGTCTGACCAAGATGAGAAGGCATCAATCACATGACACAGTTTTCAACACTGGAGAAGAACTGTTCCTCAGACAAGCGACAAAAGAGGCATTGGTGGCGTCAGTGTCCTTGTCAACACAAACTTGGCCATGAGCACTGATTCATTTGAATGCCTAACAACAGCAATTAGACGATTACACTTGAAAAGATGTGGCTAACTGATGGCAGTTTCTATCTTCATTGTCTATGCACAAACATCCAATTATGATGAAGGAGAAATTGAGAATTTCTACATAGTGCTGGAGAAGTTCTATAAAGAAGACCACACCTTCTACAAGATCATTGTCGGCGCTTTTAATGCCAAAATTGGACCAAGAATATCAGCCAAAGAACTCCACATTGGGACCCATGGCCTAGAATGGAACAAATAGGGTGAGAGAGTGCCTGAGTTCATCGTGTTGACCAAAACATGGTAACTCACAATTTCAGAAGGCCGAATCTAAATGTTGGGCATGGGAGTCTCCTGATGGACGGTTCTACAACAAAACTGACCACAGCTTATACAATCAATGGTTTTGCCTCACCTATGTCGCTGCTGTCCTAAAATTCCAAATGGGATCGGACCACCAACTCCTTCATGCAACATTCTACTTCATGGAGACAGGAGAAAGGGCTGCAAAGTTTAAGAAGAGAACTACCAGAACCACCACCAACTGGGAGCTCTTTGGCACTATTGTGGCAACATGGGAAGATGCAGTTGTTGACAACATTGACGAGAATACAATCGACTGGTTCAGCACCTCCATGATTGTACAAGAGTGCCAAGAGAGAGCCACAAAAAGAAGCCTGTCTTAGAAAACTCTCAAGCTCAATCATCAACATGGCTTGGCGCAAGCCTCATGCAATCACAAGCGAACGTCCGAGTTTGCAAAGCAGTACAGAGAAGCAATAAAAGAAGACCTCAAAGAGAGAAGAGCAGCAATGTTGAAAGATGTGGCAGAAGCTGGGAAAAGCATTTGCAATGCTCGCCTGTCCTTCGCCAACTACAAGACCAAGATGACTGCCCTCCAACATCCTGATGGGTCTATCACATCTTCCAGAAGGGCAATGGAGAAGATTATCCATGACTTCTACTTGGATCTCTCCGATAGCCATGTCTACCTGCCCACATACCAAATTCTGCAGGATGGATATGTTGTTTCCAATGTTCTCCCTTCCAAAATCCAACATGCCATTTCATCCGTAAAGAAGTGAACAACACCCGGCCCAGGCCAGGTCAGACCCAAACACCTGAAGAACCTGCCATCAGTACTCATCAATACACTGGATTGGCTCTTCACATGCTACCTGTCTGAACCCAAGTTTCCGTTCCAATGGAAAACCAGCAGGATTGTACTACTGTACAAGAAGGGAGACATCCATGACATTGGCAACTAGCGCCTGATCTGCCTGTACTCTATAATCTACAAACTGTTCACTCGAGTCATTCTGAATATGATTGGCAGAACACTAGATGAAAGACAACATGCAAGCAAGCTGGCTTCTGAAAAGGATTCAGCACGACCAACCATATCCACACGATAACCAAGCTCGTTGAGGTTTCTAGGGAGTTCAAGATGTTGCTCTGTCTAACGTTCATTGATTTAAAGAAGGCTTTTGATTCTGCTGAGACAGAAGCAGTCATCAAAGCCCTAGCCAATGAAGGTTTTCAAACTCAATACATCAGAATCCTCCATGAGCTGTATTACGAATTCACTACCAGGATCTCACCATTCTACAAGGAAGTGATCATCCCTGACAAGAGAGGGGTTCAGCAGGGTGATACCATTTCACCAAAACTCTTCAGTGCCACCCTCGAGAACATGCAACAACAGGAATGGAAAGAAATGGGACTGAAGATAGACGGTCAGCAACTACACCACCTCCTGTATGCTGATGACATTGTTCTAATAACACCAAACATTAGCCATGCGGCACAAATGCTCACCAACTTTGACCATGAGTGTGGAAAGGTCGGACTACAATTGAATCTCACAAAGACAATGTTTATGAGAAACAGACTTGTTCCTGACTTTCTATTCACTCTCAACGGGATGAACATCTCTGAATGCAACAGTTATGTATACCTAGGTCGAGAAGTCAACATGACAAATGACCTGGCACTATTTGGATCTCCCAAAGAGGAATTGAAAGAGCTATGCTTGGAGTATCATACCTCACTCAAATGAGAGATAGAATCCAGAGTTCCGACCTCCATTGCTGGTCGAGAGTCAGGGACGCTGTCTCATTTTCGAAGACGTCAAAAATCAGATGGGCTGGACATGTAATGAGATTTGGAGATGACCTCTGGGCTAGAACCATTACTGGCTGGATTTCACGGGACGTCAAAAGATCGTGTGGCTGCCCTCTACGTGATGGACAAACTTCTTTGTCAAGACCCTGAATGATCCATTTGAGGCTCTTTGTTTTCCTGGATCAAATGGATGCCATTGGGCTATACTAGCACGCAACAGGGATGAATTATAATTATTGGTGCCCACTTCAGCAAATAGATGAGTAACGGGATGTCAAGTAATCAAGAGATCAAGTGATTATTTTGGAGAATGTCTATCGTGCAATGATATGGCTAACTCATACTAATGTCTCTGCCAAATCTTTGCTTGGCTATACACTTGGTGTTTTCATTTATGTGGGGTTGAGTAGGCTGACACTGTTTGCTTCCATTTATCCATATTTTTAGTTTGGTTTCCTTTCTGCTTAACATTTCCATCTTTAAGTAATTTCTCTCCTCTCACATTTTACTATAAACACTTAGGAGGAACCAATACATGTTTTATCATTTTGCTTAGCAATTTTTCCAGCTACCTATCTAATATAATTGCTTTTAAGTTCTACCTTCCACAAAATACTAAAATGCAAACATAATATAGTCAACTTTTTTGCCACTTTAAAAGTTTCCTCCAATTTCAAAAATAGATTCCTCAATTCTATGTGAGACATCGTCAAAACAGTCCTTACCACCATTCTTCCAACATTATCCTCATGATAACTTAAGTGTTATCTAAAAAGGCAGAATTTTCTACATTTCTTCTTTCAAAATTCTCTTTTAAAGTGTCTAAATTGGCCCATTCAGAGTAATGCATACTTTTCTAGCCTGTACCTTAAAAAATATTCAAGCCTCTGCCTGTTTGAAGTGAAACTCTTTTGACCACCTTACTCTTTATTTTTTACACTTTCAATTTTTTTATTAAAAAACTGTGATTTAAAAAGTTATAAAAAGTTGAATTTTAGGCACATAATATTTCAACACCAGTCCCACTACCATTGTCAACTTTCCTCCACCTGTGTTCTCAGATCCCGTCCCTACGCCAAAGGCTTCCCATTCTTGTCAACTTGAAGTTTTAGAGGTTACAGCTTAGACCCTATGTTTTCCATTTTTCTGAGTCTGTGTTTTGGATATGTGACTCTACCACTCACCCATTTCAGCAGTATATCTGAGTCCTGATGCCTGCCCCCCCATAACTTCCTGTTCTCTTCTTCCTTGATTTCTTCCTTGTCTGTCCTTCTCCTCTATAAACACTGGAGTCAAGTATGATCTAGGGATCCCACTAATGAGCAATAGAACTGTGGAGTTGGTATTTTTCTCACAAAAATACTTCTATACCCAAGAATATACCAGAACCAAACAACTTTGAAATTTACATCCCTATACCTTAAATCAAGGTAATATTTTCTCAATAATCTTAGTTCATAGAAGGTGCCAGAAAATTAGAAAAGCAGCGTGGAAAAAAATTAACATGACGTTTGCCTGACTTTCTCTTGATATTTGCCTTTTGGATTCCACTCACCATGTTTTGTTGAAGCCAAAAGCTAACTTGGAGAGACTAAGTGCCAGGCTTCCTAATACAACTTCTGTCTTAGCCCATTGCTTATAGTAATCACCTCATTTTGGAGTTAACAAGCCTTCTGATGACTCTGCTCTCTGAGAGCCTGGGAGCTGCTCTGCACAGTCCTGGTGAGCAGGATGAGCTCCTACAGTTGAACCAAGATGAAATTCGTTGATGCTCCTGAGAGTGTGCTTGAAATATGCTTTGTCTGGAAACAAAGCCACACGGAAAAGAGTGCTAAGATGTGTTCTGTTGTTCTTATGACCTTTTCTCCTTTGGGCACAGATAGTTCTCAGCTACAGTCTCTGCTCTGCCAAAGTGGAGCAAGATTATCACAGGTTTTATTTAGTTCCTTGGCGGGCATCCTGGGAAAGGCACAACCTGTCCATCATGTCTAGAGGAACTGCGTGCAGCACACACAGATGTAAACAGGTCTTGTTCAAAGAAAACATTTTTTTTGCTTTTTTTTAGGTCACACCTAGCCAATGCTCAGGGATTACTCCTGGCTCTGCTCTCAGGAATCACTTCTGGTGGTGCTTGGGGGACCTTACGGGATGCTGGGAATCGAACCTGGGTTGAGCGCATGCAAGGCAAACACCTACCTGCTGTGCTATTGCTCCAGCCCAGAAAACTTCTTTTTACATTACTCTTTTATTTATCTTCTCCAGACACCAGAATGTTTTGATTTTTTTCCTAGTAGAATATCCATTTGTTTATTTTTTTAATAAATCACCATGAGACACAGTTACAAAGCTTTCATGTTTGAGTTTCAGTCATACAATGATCAAACACCCATCCTCCACCAGTGCACATTCTCCGCCACAAATGTCCCCAGAATATCCCCCCCTTTCCCCAACCCTCCCCCTGCCTCTATGGCAGATAAGTCCCCCCATACTCTCTACTTTGGGGCATTATGGTTTGCAATATTGATATTGAGAGGCTATCATGGTTGGTCCTTTATCTACTTTTAGTACACATCTCCCATCCCAAATGATCCCTCCAATCATCATTGATTTAGTGATCCCTTCTCTATCCCAGCTGCCTTCTCCCCCAACTCATGAGGCAGGCTTCCAACTATGGAGCAATATTTCTGGCTCTTGTGCCTACTGTCCTTGGGTATCAGTCTCATATTATGCTATTTTATATTTCACAAATGAGTGCAGTCATTCTATGTCTGCCCCTCTTTCTTTCTGACTCGTTTCACTTAGCATGATACTCTCCATAACCATCCACTTATAAATAAATTTCACAACTTCATCTTTCCTAACAGCTGCATAGACACCGGAATGTTAATAGCACCTGAATCTCCCATATTAGAGATTACAGTTCTCACGTGGGTCTCTCTCTCACTCTCTCTCATATTCATTTATTTTTAAAGCATTTCTATGCTTACTGCTTATCCTTGCACTGATGCAACACCATGCCCACTACCACAGTGCCAGGATCCCACCACCAATACCCCAGCGTCCACTCTATTTCCAGAACCCTCAGATCATAGTCCTATTGACCAGCTCAGTGCTGTCTTCATTGGAGACTGACATTAATCTTTTGATTTTTTTCTTTAGATGAACCTCTTACTTTACTTTGTTCCTTTGCATTCACAAATGATTGAGATTATCAGATACTTATCCTTTTCCATTTGACTCACTTCTCTTAGTATTATAATCTCTGATTCCAAATTGAAAACAGTGCCAGGCTGTATCTTTACTCAGGTTAGCAGTGTTCCATCTGGTCCATGAGCCTCAATTTCTTTACCCATTAATCTTTGCTGGCAACTTGAGCTGTTTCCAAATATCAACTATTATAAACAATGCTGAAATGAACATAGGTGTGCATATGTCTCCCTTTGGATCAATGTTTTTGTGTTCTTGAGTTAGATGTCTAGTAGTGGAATTGCATGGTCAAATAGAAGCTCAATTCCTAATTTTTTTGGAAATTTTCTAAACAGGTTGTACTAAGCAACAGTTTTATCAGCAGTGAATAATAGTTTCCTTTCTGTCACTTCCCCACCACCGGCACTTAATATGTCCAGACCTTTTTTTTTTGAGTGAAGCCAGATATCTTTTCCTCAGAGCAAAGGCATGAGTACAGCAGGTAGGGTGTTTGCCTTGCACATAGCCAACCCCAGTTCAATCGCAGGCATCCCATATAGTTCCCCAAGCTCAGCAGGAGTAATTCCTGATTGCAGAGTCAGGAGTCACTCCTGAGCATTGCCAGGTGTGGTCCCCAAATGAACAATAAAGGATAGTTTTTGCTGAACTAAATTTACTTTCTAAAGATGGAAAGAAATACTTCAGATAAAGAGTATTTCTCTCAAAGATGGAGCGAACACCTCAGCAAAATAATAAGCTAGCAAAGAAACAGAAACATGTATGGTCTTGAAAGAGTTGAAAGAGCAAACAGCAAGTAAAGAGACACAAAGACTACTAGGCAAGATGTGTTCAAGAGAGAACGCAGTTTTCATGGGGTAAATCGATTGTATTCAGACGTTTTGATACAGACTATCTGATAGTTACAATTACCTCCATACAAAAGTAAATAAACAATAATAGTGAAATTTATAACCCACAGCATAAAATCAGTAATATTAAACTCACTATCGGTTATTTTATATATAATTGCGACTATATTTTTATCTATAGTGTCTCAGTCAATTATTAACTTCAGGCTCTATATTCTAGGAAATTATTAATACATACCAGCTATAACCAAAGTAAGAGTTATGCTGGATCTTTCTGGATTCCGTTATTCTTTTGGCTTGTTTTCTGGGGAAAGGTACACCCAGTGATGATTAGGGCTTACTCCTGACTCTATACTTTAGGAACACTTCTGGTGGGTTTGGGGGACCTATGGGGTTCCCAAGATTGAACCTACATCAGATGCATGCAAGGCAGTGCTTTACCTGCCATACTATCACCCCAGCCTTCATTTATTCTTTGAATGCCTCTCTATTATTACTCATGTTTCTTCAATATGTCATATTATGTATTTTTAATGTATTTATATCAGTAGTTTATTGTTTATTAATTTTTAATGGGCAATATTACCTCAGGAAAGGCACTCTTCTGTCTCTTTATTACCACCAAACTCCCAGAGGTCAAAACACTACTTAGCATATAACAATTCCTCACTAAGAACTCGTTGGGATATAAATGAATAAATGGATG
>JAOXYA010061105.1:0-11881 GCA_028565675.1 Sorex palustris | reverse complement strand
GACTCCCCCCTCCCCCCCGAACCTGCGGCTCGAGATCAGTCGCGCGGCCGCCGCGAGGCTGGAGGGAGCAGCGGCCGGGCCACCGGCCTCTGGCCACGGGCCACCCCACGCAGCGTGCGCGCAGCCTGGACCCCGAGGTCGGGGGTCCAACTCCCGAGCGGGACAGAGCACCTGAACCGGCAGCCGGCCCATAAATCTGCGACCCTGCCACCCCTTCCCCCGGGCCCCGGGCCCTGGAAGTCCAGCCCTCCCGACCCTCCTCCTCGCTACCGGGACGCAGGAGCGGCGAGTCGCAGCCCCTGCACCCGGGACGCGGGGCGTGGATGCAGTTCAGAGGAACAGGGGGGACAAGGCGGAGCCGCAGAGCCGGCGGTGCTGGAGGCGCAGCAGGGACGTTAGTTCGAAGCCTGAGGGGCCAGCTCCTGGAGCTCCTCCCGCGCTCCAGCTCCGCATCCCCAGCGGAAGCACAGATTCAATAAATTCGTTTCCTAAGGGACCCAGGGGGTTGGAAAAAAACAAAACAAAAAAAAAGCGCAACAATAAGCAATAGCGATTAAGCATTGGCACCGAGGAAGCGCCTAATGAATATTTCTTAAAAGCAAGTAAGGGTTCCCGGGGTATTAATAGCAGTTAACGGTGATTGTCCCCGACTGGGAAGCAGCCCTGGCCTCCATGCTTTGAAAGCAATTTCTCGTTTATTTTTTACTTTGGTTCTGAATCTCGCATGCGCTTATGCTATTTCTATTTCTGAGTCGAGGCCGCTGAGGAGTCCAAGCTATGGAGTCACGTGAGGGTGCACCAAGTCTCCCAAGGTTCCTTGGTGATTCCTCCCTCCCTGTCACACCTATATAATAGATCATCCTCCTGAAAAGTTGCTGGCTGGGACTGCAGAGATCTACAGGGATTAGGGCGCTCCCCTTGCGACCTGAACCCCATGACCACATATCGTCCCCTGAGGACCACCAGGAGTCACTCCTGAGCACCACTGCAGCTGAGGCCACCTCTCTCCCCACCTCCACAAATGACTTAAGACCAGACCCACAAACCCTCCCTCTTCTTCTTTTCCCAAAGTTAACAACTAGGGGGATGGAGAGGTTAGGGCACTTGCCTTGCATGTAGCCCACCCAGACCCAGATTCCCTCCCAGTTTTCCCATATAGTCCCATAAGCCAGGAGTGATTCCTGAGTGTAGAACTAGGAGTTACCCCTGAGCGCCACTGGGTGTGGTTCTCCCTCTCCCCCAACAAAAGAAAGTGTATAACTTGTGGGTGGGTGGTGTCAGGGGTGGGTGCTAGAAGGATCCAGCAGGACCACCCGGTGATTTCTTCTTTTTATTTATTTTTTTTTTGGAAAGGAGGCGCTATACTAAATCAGTTTGGAAACCTTTGCTCCAGATTAACCCCCAGTCCTAGGTAAGTTATTTGAACTGATTTTCTTGTAAACACACCAAGTAAATGAATAGGATAGAATACTGTATCAAGAAGATACAGTACAATACTGTCCTCTCTGCTCCCTTCCACTTCCTGAGGATTTTCTTGGTAATACTTTCCTGTTGTTGGTGGTGGAGAGGTGTTGGGGCCACAAGCCCTGGTGCTCTGTGGCTATTCCTGGCTCTGTGCTCAGGAGTGATCCCTGGTGGTGCTCAGAAGGAATGAAGGTGCTTTACCTCCAGCCCAGTTTCTTCCTCTGCTGCCTAGTGTAAGAATATTACCCAGTTCCACCAAAAAATTAACTCAGGACTCACAGAAGGTGTCTCAGTCACTCTGGCTAAGGTTTTTGCTAAGGTTCCACAATAGGCTGCCAGTAAAGTCTGGGAGGAGTCAGAAGTCACACCTCATCACCTCTGCCCTAGTTCAGGGGCCACCAGTATACATTTTTGTTTGTTTATTTTTGGGCCACACCTGGTGATGTTCAGGGCTGACTATGCTATCAGGGATCACGCATCGTGATGCTCGATGGACCATATGGGGTGCTGGGGATCGAACCTGGGTTGGCTTAATGCAAGGCAACACCCTCCCTGCTACTATCTCTCTGGCCCCAGCAGTATAGATTTGCAGTTCTTTTTATTCCCTTGTGTGTGTGTGTGTGTGTGTGTGTGTGTGTGTGTGGCAGGGGAGTCACTCAGGTCTCTTTCCTGGTTGTGCTCAGGGCTTTCTCCTGGCTCTGTGCTCAGGGATCACTACTGGTGGGCTCACTTCTAGGGAGCACTATGAGGTGCTGGAGGTGGAATCAGGGTCATCAGGGTACAAGGCAATTGCCTCATCCCTGACTGTCTCCACCCTTGCAGTCATCGAAGTGCTTCTATGTCACTTTGGCTTTCATATTTGTGCTAGAACTTCTCCCAGAGAGATTGACATTTGTTCCCCAGCTGCATTTCTGTAAGTCGTGGGGGAGGGATCTCCACAGATCTGTGTACATAGGTCTAAGGAACCCTCCAAATCCACTCTTGTTGTGAGATGCTTGCACCCTCCAGGGCTTGCCCAGGGCCTCCATACAGCCCCCAATGCAGGGAGAGGGGCTGGGAAGCTGGGGTACACAGTTGCTGCGGCGGGCACAGATGGGCTTGCCAGAACACGTTTCCACGGTGATGCTCGGGTTCGAAGACTGTCGGTGCCCAGAAGCATCTGTTGGTGCCTTGATCACGGGCCTGACTTTGGGAAAGGTGGGTGGAGCCATGCCTGCAATTTGATCACTCTCATCTGTAGTTTAGTTTCCTAATGCCTCAGTTTCCCTGTAAGCAAGGATACCTTTTTATTGGGGTGGGGGGAAGTGGCCACACCCAGGAATGCTCAGTGACCACTCTCAATCTCAGGGATCACTCCTGGCAGTGCCTGGGAGGCTGAACCCAGCCAGCCATGCACACAGCAGAGGCCTTACCTGCTGCACTATCTCTCCAGCCTCTGTTCTTTGGTTGTTGTTTGCTTGTTTTGTTTTGGTGCCACACCCATCGGTGCTTAGGACTCACTTCTGGCTCTGCACTCAAGGATCACTTCTGGTGGGCTATGGGGTGCTGGGGATTAAAGCCAGAGTAGCCATGTGCAAGGCAAACACCCTGCGTGCTATACAATTATTCCACCTCTTTTTTTTTTCAATTGGCTTTTTGGGCCACACGCAGCAATGCTCAGTGGTTACTCCTTCTAGCTCCACTCAGGAATTACTCCTGGTGGTGCTTAGAAGACCAAATGGGATGCCGGGGATAGAATCTGGGTTAGCTGCATGCAAGGCAAAAGTCTTGCCCACTTGTACTATCGCTCTGGCCCCTCCAGCTTCTTTTTTCTCAAGCCCAGGTTCAACCTCTGTTATTTTGAGCAGAGAACGAAGCGTTGGTCATACCTCAATGATGACATACATTTGCTCCTTCACTCTCCAGCTGCATTCTGTCAGTGAGGAAATTGGGGTTCAGAGAGCAGACATATCCTGCCCAAGGTCACAAAGCAGGGAAAGATCAGAGTGGGGACGCCAAGACAGGGGGTTCTGTGTCAGCCCCAACACTGTTTGCATGCAGGACCTTGTCTGATACAACCCATCGGTGTCTGGAGAGGTGCAGAATGCTGGTCAGGGAGCCTGGAAGGAGAGTCCCCCTGCACCTCCACATTCACTCAGCCTTTGCAGTCACTCATAAAATATGTCCTGAGCACCGCAGAGCCCTAAGCTCTGTTCCAGGCATCAGGGACTTGGGGAGGGCTGGTGAGCGAGCGCAGGAGGCAGATCATTATCAGATGCTTGTATCTGAGACAAAATGCTCTCACGGGAAGTTCAGGGTGCTGAGTGTCTCAGAAAGAGGTCATGGGAAGCTTCCCCGAGCACATGATGGGAGCCCAGCTCAGGAGGTGAAGATGGAGGAGGGGAACAGACAGACTCCTGAGGGAGGAGCAGTGTGTGCTCAGAGCCAGGGAGAGGGCTACAGGGAGTGCAGGACAGTGGGGGACCAATGGGCTTCGTTCGGGGCCCTGTCCCTGGTCCAGTGGTGCTGAATTCATACTGCTTGGTTGTGAATGACTGAAAACAGAAATGGGAGCCGGAGAGATGGTACTGGGGTTAAGGTGCTTGCTTTGCTTTGCACGAGGCCAACCTAGGTTTGATCCCCAGCACCACATATTGTTCCCTGAGCACTCCCACGAGTGATCCCTGGGCACAGGGCCAGGAGAAAGCCCCAAGAAGATGAAACAGAAGGGTATGGGACCAGAGAGATAGTGCTGGGGTTAAGGCACTTGACCCAGATTTGGCACTATACAGGGTTTCCTATGCCAGGATTGATCCCTGAGCACAGAACTAGGAGTAGGCCCTGAGTACAACTGGTCCAAGAACAAACAGACAAAAAGAAAAGTGTGCAAATGGATTATTGGGGCCAGAGCAATAGTACATCAGGTAGGGCATTTGCCTTGCACGCGGCTGACCCGGGTTCGATCCCCAGCATCCCATATGGTTCCCCCAGCACCGCCAGGAGTAACCTCTAAGCATCACTGGGTAAGCAAAAAAAGAAATGCTATTGTTGGATGGGGAGATGGACAGTGAATGAATGAGTGGATAGTGGATTTCAGGGTGGTAGATAGATGGTGAATGAGTGGATTGCTGGTGACAGAAGGATGATGGATAGCGGGATGGGGAGATGGATGATGGGTGGATGGGTGGGGGAATCACTGGATGAATGGTTGAAGAGATGAGCTTGAAAACGTTGGATGGATGGGTAGATAGTGGAACAGACGGGTGGTAAATGAATGAGTGGAAAGTGAGATGAATGAGAATATGGGTGGTTGGATAGATGAGCCGAAGGGTGGACAGATACATGAGTGGATGTCGGGTGACAGTGGGGCCCATGACCGAATCACTGAATTAATGAATTTGTGCAAATACCTACAGATTCACGTACAAATGCTCCTGGAGATAGATTCAGATGCTCCACTGGCCATACCCACCCCTGGGTAAACACAGATCTGCCTCTTCTCCTGGGCTTCTGTGGCACAGACCAACACTGAGAAGCAAGAGGTCAAGCCAAGTTAGCCTGGACCTGTGTGTCTGAGGAGCTCATGTGAGCAGGGCTGCCACCAGCCCCACCCCCACCATGGCACTGATGTCACTGCTGGACTAGGAATATGCTGATTCAAGAATCTGTGTCCCCCAGGCTGGGCTGCAGGCCAGCAGCTAGCAGGGGGACCAGAGATGGCCAGAGAGAGAAGGGGTGAGTGGCAGAAGGAGGGAGTAAAGCATGATGAAAGAAGGGAGAGAAATAGAAGGGCACCGATATGCAGAGAGCAAGAGCAGAGTGAGACACAGATACAGACAGAGAGAGAAAGCTGCCCCCAGAGGAGCAAGAATGCCCCAGAAGTGGCGGCTGAAATATGCTCCGAGGGGAAACATTCCTGCCCGAGGTTGAGGGTTGAGCAGTTGGGGCGAGACATCGCAGCTGCTCTGTATGCCCAGACTTTGTTCTCTTCTCCGTCCTTTTTACCCTCTTGGGTGGCCCAAGAAGGAAGAACAGGGCAGAAGGTGGCCGGGGGCTGCTGAATCTGTAGAGCAAGAGAGGAATGGAGTCCCTTGGTTCATTTATCCAATGTACATGTTCTGCATTCCATGGGGCCAGGTGGTGCTAGAGAGCTGAGTCAGGCTCTGCCGGGACTCGCGGGGGGGCGGGGGGGGGGGAGGCAGGTCCAGAACCCTAGATGAGACAAACAGGGTAGAAAGTGTTCCGGAAATGGAGCAGGGAGAAAGTGCTTGCAGAAAACACAGCTGGTGGGAGGAGTCATCCAAGAAGACTTGCTGGAGGAGGCGGCATTTGCGGGTCTCTTAAAAAGATGAGGACACCGCCTGGGCACAGGGCATAGGGGAGTCTGGAAGAACCTTTCAGGCAGATGGTACAGTAGGTGGAGGGGGGAGAGAGGCATTTGGTGTGAGTGCTTAAACAATTAATGAAAGATGACGAGAATGTGTGGAGGAGTGAGGTAGACAGGAGGCTGGTACCAGGTCCTGCGGATCTCAGACATGGGGCTAAGGCGCTGGAACTCCTCCCAGGGTGCTGGGGTGCCAGGGGAGGAAGGCGGTTAGCGTGAGGCCCAAAAGCAGACTCCTCGGCAGCCATGACAAGCTGCAGCTAACATTAAATCTCAGCTAGGCCTCAGTTTCTGTTTCCCCAAAGCAGGACTGGCAGTTTCTGGTGAACTCACAATTGAGTAATTCACCTAGATAAGAAACTGGGCAGTTGGATCTGGCCAGTCATGAGGGGTCGCCGCATCCTTCTTGGGAAGAACCCCAAACTGTGACTGGTACCTGCTGTCTAATTGCTGACCACTCTTGTAGTAGGGCAATGCTAAAAGTAGACCAGTATATAAACCGCTTCTTGACTGAACCCTATATAAACTGCTTGTGATACAGAGTCGAGGTCCTTGTCAAGACTCCACTGCATTGGATGAGACTTGGACCCTAGCTCGAGCTAGCACTGGCTCGGGTTAGGAATAAAGTTCCTTTGCTTTTGCATTACCGTGTGTGGACTTGGTCTCTCTGCATTTGGGGATCTGAAACTTGGGCACAAGAGGCAGACAGGTAGGAGAAATGAGTTTCTAGTCCTCTATGCCTTTGAGACATCTGTGCAGTTCCAGTTTGGTGTATGTGTATATGACTGAGCACTCATGTGTAGATGGGTGCATATGTGACTGTGCACGTGTGTGATGGGTCAGTGGCACACTCCCATTCCCCATGTGACCTGGAGCACCATGCCATCCCACAGGGGCTCTCACATCGCCCAACTTCTGCCCCCTGCTGTGCGGCCCTGCTGGAACCAGGGCTGCCCCCGGGGATGGGGTCCAGGCAGCCACTCTCCACTCGGCTCTGATTTGCAAGCGACACGGCAAGAGAGCAAATGTGCCTCTGATTAGGAGCGCTCTCCGCTTCCTGAAAGCTTCTTTCGGAACTTTTAAGTCTCCTCAAGTTTCCACCCCTCTCTTTTTCTTTCCCCTATTCTTTCTTCCTCCACTTAAACTCCTCCAAAAAAGCTATAAAAAAGCCTCTGACACTATAAATTCCCCCGTAAACCCGGCTTTATAGGTTTGATTGGCCCTTTTTACAACACGGCGTACCCGGCTCTTGAGGCACGGGGGCTCTGCAGGGGAAGTTCAAACTCATAGAGCAGGTCTGGGCCACCCCAGGGGAGGCGAATTTCAACTCTTGGGAGCCCAGCAGACACCTGGCCCTGGCCGGGAAGCTCCAAATGGCCCAGGAGCACAACACAGGACTTTGCTGTGAAGGGAAGAAGTGGGTGACTCCTTAGAGAACACCGGGTCCCCCGTGGCACCCCGAGATCCAGGATGAGTCATAGCTGGCGGCAACGCTCAGGAAAGCAGCGTCAGCTCTCATCACCCCATTGGCTCTGGCCAGGAGCCACCTCACCCAGAACCCAGAGGGCATCTCTGCAAACGCTTTGGACAAGCGTGATCCGCAATGCGTAAAATGCAATTCTCGCTTTGGTTCCCTAGATGCCCCTGGTTTGAACCCAGATGCTTTCTGGGGTTCACCTCACAGGACCAGGCAGGAGGACAGAGGGAACATCAGGGGTGCTTGTCTTCCATGCCAAGTGTAAGTAAGTAAGGAACATGAGTTCATCAGATAAATCAGTGATGGGTTTGGAGCCAGATCGGAGCAAACCAGTGGTGGCTAATAGTGGTGGGCGAACAGGCCACCGAATGTGGCAAATGGAATCTTGAAGCAAGCTGGGAGGAGCCTGGGGAGGCTGAACAGTACAAGGACATGGGTGCCAAGACCGTGAGTGGGACCCTGGAGCTTGTGTGGCAGGTCTTCGCCTGCCCTGCAGGAGGGATCCCGAACTTTAGCAAGAGCCGGGGGATTTCAAAGGGCTCCCAACAATTTCTGGTGATAGCATCGAGGGCCTCCGCGGGGTGCGGGGGGGGTGGGCACATCAGGGCACTGGAGTTTGTCCAAGGCCTGGGGCTGCCCAGGCCCCGTAGATGAGAGGCATTCTTACTGACCACTGAGCCAAGGAGATGGGGGCGGCCGCGATGTTCTTTTCATCTTGGAGGAGCGATTGCAATCTCCAAGCAGAGCAGAGATGAGCTGCCCGCCCTGGGAACGGCCGCCCCAGACTGGGGTGGGTGCTGGGGGTGGGGGTAGGAAGGGAGCTGGCCGGTTACCCAAATCCTTGGGTCCCTTTTCCCAGTCTGGCCCTGTGTGGCTCTGGGATAAAGGCTGACGGCAGGGAGGGGAGGGAAAGGAGTCAAGATTGCTCTGGCGGGCCCAGGAGCAGCGGAAAAAATAAGATCCACAGAGTAGAGTTTCCAAACGGGGACTTCTGGGCCGGTGACCTGGGCTGTAGGCGAACTGTTCCCCAAGATGCATCTGTGGAGATAGTGGATGATGAGTGGCTGGAAGATACTGCCCCCACCCCTACCCCCACCCTGAGGAATGGGCCTCCACATGCTGTGGGATAAAGGAACACCAACGGTGTGGGTCTGAGGAGGGCAGCTCTGCTTAACTGTGGGGCTGGATCCCAGCCCTACCCAGATGGAGAATTACAGCAGCACCTGCCCATTCTCTCAGCCACCATTTGGGAAGGGCATGGGCAGATGTGGGGAAGAAGATTCCAGTGTGATCTTTAGCAACATCCAAAAATGCTAGTTCTCAGGCTGGGAGCTAGTACAGAGCTCAGGGTGCATGCCTGGCTGTCAGGAACCTGACCTAATATCAATTCCTGGCACCACATGGTCCCCTGAGCAGAACTTGAGTGATCCAGGTACTCCTGGCAGTAGAGGGTCCGAGCAGCACCCCATCCTTGGGCCCTGGCATCGAACCACTGGCCTAATTGACTGAGAATCACCAGTGGGACCACTAGGCCTCCCCAAACACAGCTTGGAAGAACCCCAACCAAACAATGGTTCTTAGTTTTCTCTTTACCATGGTTTGAACCATACTCTAGGACTTAGTCTCATGCCAGGAAGTGACCTGGGGAACTTTTGCTTTTTAAATATTATTCAGGGATTCTGTCTAGAGTAAAATGAATACAGCCGCCCAGCATGACCAGGAGTTTCTGGAGGGGGGTACCCAGGCCACATAATGTTGGTGGGTCAGGTTGCTGTGGAACAGAGGCTGTTTTCTGAACTATGTATTAGTCACAGGGCAGAGGGGGCAACTGTCTCTCTGTCCTGTGTCTACTGGGAGAGTTTGGAAGACACTGCAGGTAAGAGCTGGTTTCCCCACTTGGGAGAATCAGGCCAATCAGCCACTGTAATTGCTCACTTTTTCTTTTTCTTTTTTCTGTGTGTTCTTACTTTCATGCTTGGTTGCTCTTTTTTTCTGTGCCTGCCCCAGATTCCAACCTCCTCATGTACAAGGATCTTGGACTGAATCTGTATTTTTCTGCCAGACTGTCCCTTTTATCAGCCCCCAGGACTCCTTTGCTTTCCAGACTCATGTCCGAGGTCGCACTGAAGAATAAGCAAATGGCATTTGATCATGGTGCCAAGGAACATTATTAGGAGCTTAGTAAAGGGTTTGATGAAACTGGTAAGTCAAGATTTCTTATAAGGAATATGGAGAGGTAGCACAGTGGGTAGGGCACTTGCTTTGCATGCAGTCAACCCAGGTTCCATCCCTGCACCCCATATGGTCCCCCAAGCCCACCAGAAGTAATCCCTGAGTGCAGAGCCAGCAGTAAGCCCTGAGCCTGCCAGGTGTGACTCTAAAACAAAACCAAACAAAACAGAAATGTGTGCTAAGAAAGGTTGCAGAGCAAAATCTCTGTTCTAGACTCTCTCCATGAAAACCGTGAGCACTCCTGCATAAATGCAAAAGCAGGTTTCCTCTTGGCTGCTTATTTTGTCAAGGGGGTTGCTGCTCTCTTAGATCATTTGCTTCCTTGGAAGAATTCGCTTCTCTCTCCTACATGCACACACGCACAGACAAGCAGCCGAGACTTGGTTTTAAGCAGTGAAGTGGAGAGGGAGAGTTGAAGAGTGGGTGCCAGGCAAAAGGGAGATTCAAAAACAATAAAATTGCCCCGAGAGAAGATGCAGAAAAGTCTAAGAACAACTTTCTCCCACTATCTATGCCTATGGGCTTGTGTGCTTAATCAACAACTGATAACTCTCAAACTGTTCTTCATACTTATTTTCAACTTGGAACATGATGACTAGAATATTCTCATTGACTGCATCAATCTGAACTTTCCTCAATTTTCTATGGGGTGGATTCTCATTCCATGTTTCCCCCTAGATTTCCAGGTATATGCATTTTTTTTTCTGTCTTGTGGCTTCTACAAGCAAGGGAGCTTGCTGCTTTCAGTCAATATGGACAGACTTCATAGTGGCCCTTGGCTTCTATTCTTTGCATACTCGACCCATTCCAACTCCAACTTCAGCTGAAGTTTCTATTTAAGACCCTGTGTTAATGGGGCCACGACTGTTTCATGACCCACCCCTGCAACTTCTCTTCCCTTCTGTCTTGGGGGCTCAAACACTCTGTTCACATGCCCTTATATATGTTTTTCTTGGCTTTCTGTCACTCTGGCAACTGTCTCTTTGGTTTCGCCAATAATCTCATGTGTCTGGGCTCCCTCTGATAGCAGAGCTAGTAGAATCACCTTAGACATGAGTTTATCATTCATGGGGGAGTTTGGGTTTAGCTTCTCTCCTTTTATGAGTCAGAACAGAAAGTTAGGATGTCCTATTCAAGTCCTTTCTTGGGCCATGTTCTTTCCATGCTCAGACCTGAGTGGGATCCAAGTGCCCCTTTGACTCCAGATAAGCTCTTCCACAGCCAAACCTCAGCACTGACCAGGCTATAGACAAAGGACTGATCATTGGAGGGATTGTTCTGGATGGGAGATGTGTGCTGAAAGTAGATAAAGGACCATATATGATAGCCTATTAGTATCTATATTGCAAATCATAATGTCCAAGAGTAGAGAGAGAGTATGGGGGAAATTGTCTGCTATGGAGGCAGGGGGAGGGTTGGAAAGGGGATAATACTGGGGACATTGGCAGTGGAGAATGTGCACAGGTGGAGAAATGGGTATCCAATCATTGTATGACTGAAACTCAAACATGAAAGTTTTGTAACTGTATCTTATGGTGATTCAATTTTAAAAAAAAGGAAAAAAGGAAAAGAAAAAGAAAAAGGAAAGGACTGTCTTTGGGGAGGCTGCTCAGCTCATCACTGGCTTGCTATCCATTTCCTTCTAGAAACACTCAAGGAGCACCCCTGGTAGTCAGGGCCTGGAATCGACTCTGGGAACACAGGGAATGGTATCATCCTCCCGCCATTTCTGTTTGTGGACAATGCCTGTTAGTCAAATGGGCAACAACGCTGCATCCTGCAAAATAGGAGGGCCGAGCTTCATAGAGGCTGAGGGACTACAGAGTGTGGGATCACACACACTACTTCCTAATGCCACTCATACGGTCTCTTCTGTTTAGACTACCCATAGACTGTGATGGGGACGGAGCATGCATGTTTCCATGGTAACGTACTCCCCGCAACAGCATCCTGAGCACCACGTTCCTCAATGACACCTCTGTGCTTGACAGATGAGGTGTCCCTTCCTTGCACCCTCGGGCAGGTGTCTCGGGCAGGAAGAGAGGAGTGGGGATGTGCCCCAGACCTGTCTCCTGAGCGTTTGGGGGAAACACTCAGCTCTTTGAAAAAGTCGGAAAAGTGGAGAGCAGTCCCTGTCACAGGTGTAAGGAGAGCCCTGCAGTTCCTTTCAGCCTGGGGCTGACTCACTTTGGCTTTTTATCTTTTCTTGAGCTCTGTCTGAAGAAAACCCAATCACCCATTTACTAATAATAGACCTTTCTCTTTTGTGATTTCTGGATTCAATGTAGGGAAAAAAATAGAAATAAGATTAGTGGTTCAGGGTCCCCCCCCCCCGCCCCCTCCAT
>JAOXYA010061076.1:0-11882 GCA_028565675.1 Sorex palustris | reverse complement strand
CTCGCGTCGGCCATGTTGGCTGCGTGTAAGGCAAACGCCCTACCGCTGTGCTATAGCGGTCTAAGGCGCTGGATTAAGGCTCCAGTAAATCATAGTACATTAATAAAAATTAGGAGTAGTGGATATTTAAAAAATAATCTGAATGTACAAAGCAGAAATTGTATCCAGGATACTTATCACTGATACATGTAGCAACTGAGAATTAGACACATATTCAAAAATTTACAACTAAAAACTTTATATAGCTCTATAATGTACTATATAGCCAGACAATTATGCATTGAACAAAAATATTTCAATATATCATCAAGCAAAAGGATGTACATTGACAATACCAAGTGATCCATTAATCATGTTTATATATGCATGCTCATACATAATAAATTTCTACGAGTATACTCCATTTGTGTTTTGGAAAGCACACCCACAAATACACAAGAAAAAAATGAAAGGAAAAGTTAATAAATTGCTTACTTATTTCTGAACATCTACTGAAAATTCAGTATTGAAGAAATTTGCATATTAATTGAAATTAAACAGATGACTTTCTCAATTACCTTCTAATTTACCCAGCCCCCCCCACCCACCTCAAAATATGAAGGGGAAAATGAATCCTTGTTTGAGTCAGGAAAGTATCAAGAGGTGAAAGGAAGGGAGAAGCAGACTGAAGACTGCTCATATGCCCTGCTCAATGAAATCTGCCGTTGCCTGCTCTGGTTTAGCTGCCAAACATCTTTCCTCAGAGAAATACTGAAAAGCTGCTGCTATGGATGATGGAATCAACCTGACCAATTCTTGTCTGCCTTCCTCTTGTGCCTTCAGTGAATTGTGCAAGAGGAAGCTTATGCTATTTTCCTCTCAAGTGAAATGAGACCATCACCAGGTCATCTTGCTAGTGGTCTTCAGGCTTGTAGTATTGATGCTGGCCCACAGTTCAGGCCATCCGTTAGGTGATGATTGGCTAGGCACAAAATGATCATGTCCTATCCAAAAGACAGAGTTTTAGGGTCGAGAAGCCAGATTTCTGTGTTGTAAGATTGAATAACTATTTAAAACATGTGCAGGCCAAATTATTGTCCCAGAGGAATTTTACCTGCCAATTTTGAGGAAGAGTTCTTTTGATAAGTTAAACAAAAACTGAGTCATGAGGAAGAATTAAGGAATAGCATAGACTTTTTTGAAAAATAACAAAAACCAAAAAAACGATGGTCCTTGATTTTCTGCCTCTATTTCCTGTTCCTTTGGCTGGAGTGATAGCACAGTGGGTAAGGTGTTTGCCTTGCACATGGCCGACCAGGGTTCGATTCTTTCGCCCCTCTCGGAGAGCCCGGCAAGCTACCGAGAGTATCTCGCCCTCGCGGCAAAGCCTGGCAAGCTCTTCATGAGGTATTTGATATGCCAAAAATAGTAACAGCAAGACTCACAATTTATTGTGAGCTATTACTGGTGCCGGCTCTAGCAAATCAATGAACAACCGGGAGGACAGCGCTATTTCTTGTTCCTTATTTTTTTTTACTACTCATGACAGCCCCATTCAGTTGGAATTATATTGAAGCCTCTACTGTGTCAAGTTCCCTGACTTGTTTACTGGTACAAAATCTAGAATAGTGAATGGTTGTAGAAGAATGCTTTCACAAGTAAAACAGGAACACAGATGAGGGGCCGACAAATTTCTGTATGTCCCTCATTTACATATGCTTCTCATCTCATCCAATTCACACTCTTTCACCATGAAAAATACCTAATATGGCAGCTCAATTCCTATTTTTTGTGCCAAGAGTGAGAGTTCAGTTGTACTTCCTTTGGTTTTTTCAGTCCTTACTTTTAAAAAAAAATCTATTTAAAATATATAATGCTTATTGAAA
This sequence comes from Sorex palustris, assembly GCA_028565675.1. Lineage (NCBI taxonomy): Eukaryota > Metazoa > Chordata > Mammalia > Eulipotyphla > Soricidae > Sorex > Sorex palustris. The sequence continues at coordinate 10,017 of JAOXYA010061076.1, read as the reverse complement.
AGGTATACCTTGTTTTTCTCTCTCACTCTTAATTCTAAGTTTGAGGGAATTTTGGGAAAGTTAACAGCAAAAGAGGAAATGGGAGGAGTTCAACAGATGGGGCCAAAGTGATAACACAGCAGGTAGGATGCTTGCCTTGCATGTGGCCCCACCAGAGTTTGATCTGGAATATCCAATATGGCTCTTGAGCTCTGCTGGGAGTGATTCAGAAGTGCCAAGGCAGGAGTAATCCTGGAGTTACTCCTAGTCTGGGCACCCCCCCAAAAAAAGAAAGAAAAAGCAAAAGTACTGAATTGAATCACAGGGTTTATGACTCAGTGAAGAGACTACCTAGCAGATGGCAAGTATGCTGAGTTATGGAAATGTGCCATGGTATCACCATGGGCTTCCTCTGTATGAGACCTTGTTCTGGCCAGCACAGCTTTCTGGGTGAGTTCATGTGTCAGCACACCTTCTGTCTTTACTGTAGAATTGGATTCTCTGTGGAAATAAATTGCCTACGAATGATCAGCTAGTTTGCTTGCAGTTAATGACTGCTGAGACCCTGTACATCAAGTCTGATAAGTCCTGATTGATCAAACTGCTCCACAGTTGAAAAGGGACTCTAGAAAGCACCTGTAGTTGGTCATTGATAGTTCTAACCACACCCAGAGGTTGACATTTAACAAGATTTTAAATGAATTTATGACATATCTTGGCTTTCAAGAGCAATTAGAAAAGAAACCAAAATGAAAATGAAGGTTTTTTTAGTTGAATTAAATGGAAAAAAAATTTTCCAGAGGCAGTGAGCATAGAATGTTGGACACAGAATTTGGCCATTACATTTCTTTGGCTTTGGGGATTATGGAGTGGTTGTGTGTGTTACATTTTTACTACACCTAAATTTAGAGCGTGGAATATTTGACCAGGTCTTAAGGGTAGGTGGCATTTTATACCAGCTCTACCAGCTGTTTTCCTTGCCTTTGAGGATAAGTAATGTTTAAATGCCTGAAGGAACTGCTTGCTTTGTGTGGATGCCAGAGTTGCTGCAGCTGCAGACAGGAGAGAATGTGGCAGGTCTATGTGGCCAGGAAGCCATGAGTCCTGAGAACTGCACACACGTGCCCTTTATGTTGGAAGCTTCAGAAGTAGCTGTCTCTGTTCATAGTTCAGTTTCTGACACTTGTCATTATGGATCTAGTAAGTCCTGCCCAGTCTTATTTTTAATCACATTGGCAATCCAAGCTTCAGAATGTTATTGGGTGCTGAAGACAAATTCATTAATAGAATTGACAATTCCATGGAGAGGCTTCCTTGAAACAGAGGTCTTAGATAGTGTCTAGGGTTATAGACTGGAAATAAAATGGCATTAAAACAAACCAAAATAATTGAAAATAGAAATAATATACACTTCATCTATTACATTTCTGGATATATGTATGTATATACATGCATATGGATCTGTACATATATATGAATATAAACACATAACATATATATATGTTCAATGGAATGGAAAGTGGGATCTTGAGATATTTGCATACCCATGTTCATAAACATCTTCTTTCATAGTAGTCAAAAGATATAATCAGCACAGTGATCACTGTCAGGCAAGTGATTTAACAAGTTGTGCTATGTAGATACAAAGGAATAGTTGGCCCTAAAAAGGAAGTTAAAACACATACTGTAATAGAATATGATGTTACTATATTCTATAATAGAATATGATGGTATTTGCTATAAGTAACATCATATTCTATTATTATATACTATAAGTAACATTAAATACTGACAGTACCCAGATTTGTAGGGGGGAAAATCCCTTGGTGGGTGATTGGCAGAGAAATTCATGTTAGTGATAGAATTATTATGTGTCTGATTGTTACTATGGTTGAATGAATAAACTTTTTTCTCTTTTTAAAATATTTTTCAGATGAATCACAGTGAGATAGACACTTACAAAGCTGTTCATGATTAGGTTTCAGTCATACAGTGTTCCAACACCCATCCCTGCAACAATGTATATTTCCCAGAACCAGTGTCCCCAGTTTCCCTCCCATCACCCTCACCCTACCCCAGCAATCCCAGCATGTCTCTATGGCAGACACTTTTCTTCTTTCTTTCTCGCTCCCTCTCCTCCCCCTCTATCTTTCTCTTCCCCTCACCATCTCTCTCTCTCTCTCCTGCCCCCCTCAGACATTGTGGTTTGCAATATAAATACTGAAAGGTTATCGGGTATATCTCTTTACTTACTTTTAACACTCGGTTTTTTTTTCCAACGTGATCATTTCTAACTATTATTGTCATACTGGTCCCTTCTCTATCTTACCTACCTTCAGCCCCACACACTCTAGTGGTTAGTTCCAATCATTGACTAGTCCTTCTAGCCTCTGTTTTCCCTGGACTTGGATGTTAGTCTTTTACTATATATTTTTTCATTCCACAAATGAATGCAGTCATCCTATATCTTCCCCTCTGCTTCAGACTCATTTCACTGAGCTCAATACTCTCCATCTCCATCCATTTATAAGCAAATTTTATAATTTCATTTCTCCTAGCATCTGCATGGTATTCCATTATGTATATGTGCCATAGTTTCTTTTTCCTGAATGAATAAATTTTTGTCATAACTCAGAGCTGTACACTCAAAGTGGTAAATTTTTATTTAGTGTAAGTTTTTAAGTAAATAAAAATAGCCAGAGGAAATGTTCTAGATGGTGGTGAAGTAAATGTAATAAAATAACATTGTTACCATGTTCATGGTATTGACTCCACACTTCAATACCTTTTGGATACCATGTACCCAATGTTTGGGTACCTGTTTATCTTCCTCTTCTGACATTGAAAACATTGAAAATCATTCTTGCCGCTTCTATTTTATTGTTGCTTGATTTTGTTAATCAAATGGTTTAATCATATGAACAATGAATATCTATGAGAAAAGGGTGTGCAGAGTAAAGGAGATGTATAGCAGGCAAGGTGCTTTGTCTTGCATGCATTCAACTCCAGTTCAATCCTCAGTAGCACATATAGTCATACTAGTATGACTTGGTCCCGGTCATGGTCCTCTCTTTGTTCATCAATTTGCTCAAGCGGGCCCAGTAATGTCTCCATCATGAGACTTATTATTACTCTGTTTGGCATATTGAATACGTCAAGGGGAGCTTGCCAGGCTTTGCCGTGCGGGTAAGATACTCTCAGTAGTTTGGCCGGCTCTCCAAGAGGGGCAGAGGAATCGAACTCGGGTCGGCCATGTTGGCTGCGTGCAAGGCAAATGCCCTACCCACTGTTCTATCACTCTATCCCACTGGTATGAATATATATATATGTGTGTGTATCTCAAAGACTGCCAGGCATGATTCCCTGATTGGAGAGCCGGTAATAAGTCTTTAGCACCACCAGGTTGATCCAAAGGCAAGAAGAAGGAGGAGGAATGGGAGAAGGGATGTGGAGTTGTGGCGTTGTTCATGTTGTCAGTGAATTTGAAGAAAAAAAATGTGCCCCCATTGTCTTCTACCAGGTCCTCTGGCCTGGAACAGTTATTAAAGAATTGGGTTCTTCTTTGGAAGCCTGGGTGTTAAAGTGCATCAAGCCTCTTCCCCCATGGGCTCTGATATAGCCAATTGCCAAGTTCTGTGTTTTCCAATGAGTCTTGCCTCTTGGGACTATGGTTGAAAGCTTAAACTCTGAAATCTATCAAATCTTGAATTTAGTTCTGGCTTCAAATTCCTGAATATAGTTATTTAAATGCCTGTATTTAGGCTTTGTTCATATATAAAAATAGTAATAATAATTCCTTTTTCACAGAAAAGTTTAAAAGATTCTTAAGTAAATATGGCGCACTAAGTATTTTCTTATAACCTTTTTTTGGCATCCCCTGTAGAATCAAGTGCTTGATCAGAACAAAAGAGCTTCAAAGAGACTCTTGTTCTTGGTGGGAATGCTGACTGGTTCAGCCTTTCTGGAAAGCAATATGGCCATTTCTCAAAAAGCTAGAAATCGTGCTTCCATATGACCCAGCAGTAGAACTGACATCTGCATCTGTCTGTTCATTGCAGCACTGTTCACAGTAGCCAAAATCTGGAAACAACCTAAGTGCCCGAGAACAAATAACTGGTAAAAGAAACTATGGTATATCTACACAATGGAATACTATCTAGCTGTTGGAAGTCATGAAATTTGCTTATAAGTGAATAGACATAGAGAATATCATGCTAAGTGAAATGAGTCACAAAGAGAAGGACAAACATAGAATGGCTGCACTTATTTGTGAAATATAAAATAAAATAATATGAGTCTTAACACCCAAGGACAGTAGATACAAGGGTCAGTAAGATTGCTCCGTGGTTGGAAGTGTGTCCATGAGCTGGGGATGAAGGCAGCTGTCATAGAGAAGGGATACTAAGTCAATGATGGAGGGATTGATTCGGATGGGAGATGTGTACTGAAATTAGATAAAGGACCAAACGTGACAGCCTCTCAGTATCTTTATTGCAAACCATATACCAGAAAGTAAAGAGAGAGTAAGAGGGAAATTGTCTGCCACAAAGGCAGAGGATGGAGTGGGGTGTGAGTAGTGGGAGGGATACTGGGGACATTGGTGGCAAGAAATGTGAACTGGTGGAGGGATGGGTGTTTGATCATTGTAGCACTGTCGCACTGTCCTCCCGTTGTTCATCAATTTACTCAAGCGGGCTCAGTAACGTTTCCATTGTGAGACGTGTTGTTACTGTGTTTGGCATATCAAATACGTCACGGGTAGCTTGCCAGGCTTTGCCATGCAGTCGAGATATTCTCGGTAGCTTGCCAGGCTCTCTGAGAGGGTGGAGAAATCAAATTCGGGTTGGCCTGGTCAGCCACATGCAAGGCAGCTGCCCTACCCACTGTGCTATTGCTCCAGCCCTTGTGACCATTGTATGAGTGAAAATCATGAAACTTTGTAACCATTGTATGACTGAAAATCATGAAACTTTGTAACTGTATCTCACAGTGATTCAATAAAAAATATTATATATAAAAGAATGAACAAGTTTCAAAATAAATTCTCCTTATTTTTGCCTGCAGTGTAATGAGAGAAGGGTATCACAGGCTAGATATCGAGGTACCCCTAGAATCTTCCTGGTTCCTAAACACAAACAGGGATATTTGGTGATGGTGGTCATTTTCTATTTTTTTGAGGTAACATGTTTACAAGTGGGAAAATGCCACATATGTACACCACAGGCCATACCACGACACCACACTGATTGTACCTGATTCTTTCATTTTAATGCACAAAATTTCCAGTTTTATTACATCTACTTCCATAAAATATGTTATCATATGCATATCAAACTATATCTTATCATTATACTACTTGATTCTAGTTCTAAAATTACTCCTTAAATTATATAAGTACTGTATAAAAATACATCATTGTTTTATAACATAGTAACATTTACTTAAAATTATGTTTCCTGCTCATAATTTAATCTAAATTTGAACATTATTGTGAGAAAAATTATAATAAGACTTATACCGTGGTTCTAAAAAACCTGCTGATTTAATCACTTAATGCTTTATGAAAAGCATTTTCATCTAACTCACTCTTGAGTTTTAAATATAATCTTGGATAGTAGACTTACCAAAATAGCGCAAATGACAAAAATACTAAATAGAAGAAATTACTTTGTATTAAAATGGCAAAAATATTATTTTACACCATATTTAAAATGCATATATGTGTTAAATCACATATATGCATTATAAATAATAGTTTTTTTACTTTATAGGTAAACATTTTTTTCTTAGTGGTCTAGGAATATGCTGTCAAATTTAGAGAAGCATTTACATGGGATTAATTGCCTAATCTCTTTTTATCTTAGAAACTAAACAAGGTTGAGCATAATAGTATTTGAATGCAAGGGTAGCTCATTTTTATTCCATACCACCTTAACTCTTCTTTCAAGTTTATTTTTTATTTTCATTTCTTTTTCTTACCCTACTTTAATAAGACTGATTGACTACTTGTCTTAGGCTAGAATGCATGCTTGGGCATAATAATAATGATAATAATAGCATATCACATTTTCTAGAACAAAAATTTTCTTCCTCAACATGAAGTAATCAAAACTTTGAGGAGAAATACGAGTCAGCCGTGAGTTTCAAATTAACAAGTCTCTGATAGACCCCTCGTATTCTGGAGAACTGAGGCTCATCTTGTTGCACAGTGTAGCAGACATCAAGAAATTCCATCTTGAGTTAAGTATAACCCCTCAAATTAGGACTGGTTTCATTTATGACTGAGTGGAGAAGATAATAGAAACATCCATCTGTAAATCACATTAAACTTGCCAGTGAATTTAAAGGGCAAGCCATGGTGCTGAACTTTATTAATATGTGTTTATCATGTGGTACTATTGATAGTGATTATAAACTCATTTCCAAGCATTAATATGATGTATCATGTTTTTTTTTTTGGCTTTTGTGTATTTGGGTTTTTTTCTTTTGCATTTTGGGTCACACCTGGCGGTGCTCAGGGGTTACTCTTGTCTCTGCACTGAGGAATTACTCCTGGCAGTGCTTGGGCGACCATATGCGATTCTGGGAATCTAACCTGGGTCCACCTTGTGCAAGGCAAACGCCCTACCAGCTGTACTATTGCTTCAGCTCCAATATGATGTATATTTATGATTAGATGCTGCTTCAGTTTTAGTTAAAACCCATAAAGAGTTGTTGTTTTATATTTCTGTTTTTTTCCTTTGGATTTTCATTGGTTTTCCCTACATGCTGGGGATTGGGGGATACTTTAGTCTTAGTGCTTGATGGGCACTTCAAGTGGTGCTGGGGGACCATGTGAGTCTGGGTTCACATATGGGCCTTCAGCATACAAAGCATGTGCTCCAGTTATTTGAATTCTCATTAAGCACCTTGTTTTCTCTTTCTCTATTTTTCTTTTTCTTCCTTTCTTCCTTGTTCTTCTTTCTTTCCTTCTTCCTTTATCTGCTCTCTTTTTTTGTAGTGCTGGGGATCAAACCCATGTCTCTTGCATGCAAAGCATGCACTTTACCATAGAGTTAAATTCCTTGCCCCTGTACAATTTTGTTTGTTTGTTTTCTTCATGAATCTAGATTTGCCCAATGTTTTCTTCAAATTTTGGTTAAATTGGCAGATACTGATGATCTTCTCTAGATGTTTATATCATCTCATCCTAAACAGATACTTGTAATACCCCACCTCCAAAGACTGATAGAGACAGTATCACCAAGGTCAGCTTCCTTATGCTAAGGAATAAAAGACTTATAAGCCATGGGTGCTGGGATTATAATTATTTACTCTGACATCCATCCTATGGTCACAGTTCTAATCTTCAGGCTTTAGACATTGATCATTTCTTCTTTAAGCCTAGGCTGACACATGGAATACAGGTGCTTTAAAATAGTGGTTCTTGATATTTTCCCAACCGTGGGTCCCTTCAAAACTTGTTTCTTTCCTGCAGTCTCCCTAGCGTAGTTGTTGTTCCCCTAGTTTTGTGTCATGACACCCCATTTTCACTTGTGGCCCTTAAAAATGTCCTGCCAACCAAAAGAGTGGTATATAGCACCAAGAAGAGCACCAAGCTAGATCCATAACTGCAGGTCTTCTCCTGGTTACCACTGAGGTCCATTCGTACCTTCTCATCCTGCTTTGAGTTAATCAAGGACTAGCATAAGAAGTCAGGAAGAAGCTCTTTACTTTGGAAGATAAAGCAAAAACTCCGTAGTGCTTCATTAGAGAACTCTATGAATTGGGTTATTTTCTCCTCTTCCATGTGAAAAGTCTAAGAACAAGCCTAAAAAACAATTAGAAGGTAGTTCTCTTCTGCCCAGCTTAATTACCTCCCAGAGGAGAAAACACCTTGGTTTTAACTCCATATTCCAGGTTCCATGGCTGATGCTTTATTTTGTAAAATTCTCATTCCAGAAGGCCCTGTGGATAAACCAAATTAGGAAATCGGTTAAACCAAATTTCACTGGGCAGGAACAGTTTACACTGCACTAACTAAGATCAATCATAGTTGAAGACCATACTTAGAATACCATGCTCAGAAATGTTTGGAATATGTAACCTGGTCACAGAGTTTCTAGGGAGAGTGCATAGCTCTGTACAATCTGCTGATTCAGAAATTCCCCATAATTTCTCAACACAAAAGAGCATCAAGCCATGGTGAGATTCAGTATTACTAGGCTCTTGGACCCATTTACAGATCTAGGTATAAAAAAATTTCCAGGGCCAGAGTGATAGCACAGCGGGTAGGGTGTTTGCCTTGCACACATTTGACCCGGGTTCAATGCCCAGCATCCCATATGGTCCCCCAAGCACTGCCAGGAGTAATTCCTGATGCACACCCAGGAGAAACTCCTGAGCATCACTGGGTAGCATTGTAGCACTGTCCTCCCGTTGTTCATTGATTTGCTCGAGCAGACCCAGTAATGTCTCCATTGTGAGACTTGTTGTTACTGTGTTTGACATATAGAATATGTCACGGGTAGCTTGCCAGGCTTTGCCATGCAGGCGAGACACTCTTGGTAGTTTGCCGGGTATCACTGGGTATGGCCCAAAAATTTTTTTAAAAATTCCTGTTGGTGCCAAGACCCAATGATCTATTGGCCCCTTGAGGTTTTTCTTTTTATTGCATATATAGGTTTTCATGTTTTAGGATCCTGAATTAAAATAATGCATTTTGCTATTATTTTATTTAATAAAATAAGTTTAAATTTAATTATAGTACATAACTCAAGACATCAAAAAACAAAAATATATTGAATGTTGACTAATATTTTTGTTCCAGATTAGAATTCACATTTACTAAATATCAGAAATTTCATATTGTTCTAAATATGTATATATTTCTCTCAATAGGTATTTTTTCTCTTTTTTTATAAAAATGACCTCAAAAGCTTTTAAAAATTAAAATGGAGTATAGTGTTCCAAGATCCTATCATCAGAGAGAGCACTCTCAAACATCAGACTGCTTATCATTTGTGGACCTTTATCTGTTGCCCCTATTATCTGTAATCCTTAGTAGGTGTCCTGAGAGCGGTGGGGCTGAACTGTCTTTTAGACAATGAAAGTAGAATCATATTGTGTTCAGAAGAATTTTGTTGATTACTATAATTTGCTGGCAAGCTCTCCGTGACGTATTTGATATGCCAAAAACAGTAAAAACAAATCTCACAATGGAGACATTACTGGTGCCCACTCAAGCTAATCAATGAACAGTGGGAGGACAGTGCTACAGTGCAACTATAATTTGCAGTATGTGATACTTTTTACTGACACCCTATATGATACCCTAGCCAATCCTAGAGTTGGCTCCTTATCTGGAACATTTCTATTACCAATCTGAATCACAAAGAAATTGTTACCCCATTTTCCTTCTGAATGCAGTACTGTATCTTTAAGATTTTGTAGAAGGAAGTAGAAAATGATCTTGGAGCTGAAAAAAGTTCCTATCATGTGTATACTTGATCCTAAAATGCATACTTACCTCTGGAAACTTCTGAAGACTGTGAAGGACTACAGAAACCTACTTCTTATCAGCATTGGTCTTCTTAATGGTCTCAGGCTGATCTTCTGAATGGTTTTCAATTCACTAAAAACTATTTTCTTTTTCCTTTTATTAATTCTTTTTAATTAAATTTTTAAATTAATTTTTTTAATTTAAGTTTTTAATTAGCTACATGTGGCGTATTCAATATGCCAAACACAGTAACAAGTCTCACGATGGAGACATTACTGGGCCCGCTCAATCAAATCGATAAACAACGGAAGGACAGTGCTTTTAATTAAATAACTATGACTTTCAAAGTTATTGAGAGTTATGGTTTAGGCATATAATTTCAACACCAATTTCACCACCAGTGTCAACTTCTTTCCATATTCCCATATTCCCTCCCAGCCTCAACTCCCACCCTATCCCTGACTGTTAACTTGACAGCACATTACACCATTTTAATGGATTCTGCTTAGAGTTCATGTTCTCAGTGTTTCTGAGTCTGTGTTTTAGACATATAGTTA
>JAOXYA010061044.1:0-11882 GCA_028565675.1 Sorex palustris | reverse complement strand
TGTGTTTGGCATATCGAATACGTCACAGGTAGCTTGCCAGGCTCTGCCATGTGGGTGAGATACTCTCGGTAGCTTGCTGGGGTCTCCGAGAGGGGCAGAGGAATCGAACTCGGGTCAGCTGGGTCGGCCGTGTGCAAGGCAAACGCCCTACCCGCTGTGCTATCGCTCCAGCCCTGTAGCTAGTATCAACATATAATAAAAAATCAGACTTAAAAGTCTAGACTTAAATTTTGACCTTGTAGTGCTGGCAGACTCAAATATCATGCAGATTAAAATCAGATAAAGAACTGTGGTCAGAGGACAAACCTACCAAGCCCTCCACCATTGGCAACCTTTGAAGCTCTGCCTTGTACCACACTTGCTGGGGACCCCAGCTCTCATGGACGCTGGTACTTAGTGTTCTAGGGATAAGATAGAAGCTGGTGAGAACACAAAGGAATCCCTGTTGCATTGCAATATAAAATCTTCCTAGACCAATGCCCTGCAGCCTTGTAAACTATTCCACCTTCAGGACTGAACTGTAGGCTTTTGAGAATTCCTTGATAATGGAGACATAGAACCTGCAGCAAAAATGCTGTGTAGAGCTCAAGTTACTCCACCTTAAGATGACCCACCCTTCCCCAGCCCAGACTCCACAGGTTTCTTTTTAAGGAAAAGTATGGGGGTATGGTGCCTCCAACAAGACAACCTGTACCTGCAGGGTGAGTGCATTAGGAGCCTGATGATACCTGACAGGATTCCTGTCACCCCAAAATTATCACTGTGCCTTTGGACAGACCCCAACAACTTGGGATCAAGTTTACCAAGAAATTAAATGGCCAAAAGTTAGGTATGTGGGAGCCACACCCACAAACCACCTCAAGCTCAGCTATACGAGCTATGTATTGGCCTTATTTCAGAGACCCATAGATAAATCCCCCAAAGAGATCAAGCCACAGTTAATCTCATACCCACGAATGGCTGAACAGACTGGGGTAAATCAGAAGGGGGAGGGTTGGCCTGTGCCTGCCCAGGCTGAGCCCCCAGCAGCCGCTTGCTTCCATAATCCACAATCGCTGCCATATCTCTGGCCTGACTCCAACATCTTAGGTTGAACCTCACCTGATATAATCTGCTGAAAATTCTGATATGCAAGTTTTGTGACTAAAATCTCCAGGCTTTCACAGAGTTGGGGCGGGCTACCTCCCATCACTTCCCAATACACATGGAAGCACTGGCAGTCACCCCCATGAACCAACTCCAGAGGCACCCTACAAATTCTATTAGTGGCCTTGCTTCAGGGTCCTATAAATAAATCTCAAAAGAGATCAAAAGCCAGAGACACAGCAGTGAGTCATGAAGACACCACAGAGCCAGAGATCTCTTTGGGCCCCATACCGAGCCAATATTACCAGGGGACCCCAGATGGAGCAGGAGCAGTCTCCCCGCCAAGAGCTTCCACAAGCTGGGCCCAGGTATGCGGGCTTCAGGAGTAAAACTCCATGCTGCATGGTGACAGAGGCACCAGAGTGTCCTCCCTGAGTCTCCTTCCCCACCCCCCCCTTTCATCATCCTGGCTGTGACACTCACAGCGTGACTCTGGGTGCCATTTTAGCACACCAACAGCCCTGGTCCAGAGATGTCCAGTTGAATCCCAAGGTGGATTAGTGACCTACAGAAATGTCTCTGGAACCCAACCATCTACAATCTAGGATTCCAGAAGTGTGTGGCTATGGCACCCAAGGTATTCAAAATGAGCAATGGACAAGAAGTGATCTAGCATCTGCCCCTGGCAGGCAGGCTTGAATGGTGGTAGGAAAATTCAAGCAAAACATAAGGCCCAAAAGTAGAGAGTATTGGGGAAATTGCCTGCCATGGAGGCATGGTGAGGACTGGAATGAAGGTGAGTGGAATATACTGGGAACATGTGTTGGAAAGTGTGCACTGATGGAGATATGGGTGTTCAATCATTGTATGGCTGAATCTCAAACATGAAATCTTTGTAACTGTACTCATGGTGATTCAATAATAAAAAAGTAATGTGGATTTCATGTTCAATTTAATCAGCTAAATCAATGGCTGAATAAATAGCAGTACTACATTAAAAAAATAAAAAGAAAAATAAAATTAAAAGTATTAAAGAGTTTACTAATAACACAGATAACTCCTGTATGCATAGTAGTTTCCCAGAGAAGCTAAGTAACTCATCCACATGGTTTCAGACACTAAATTTAAAACACTAAGACGGGGGTCAGAGCTATAATAGGTGGATAGTGTGCTTGCTTTGTATGTGGCTGACCTGGGTTCGATCCCCAGCACCATGTGTGGTCCCTGAGCCCTGCTAGGAGTGATCCCTGAGCACAGAAACAGGAGTAAACTCTGAGCACAGCTGGATGTGCCCTCCCTCCCCAAATTACTAAAGTTTATTTCATGATGTTTACCAAGAGATATTTTAATTAAGAGAAATAAAGATAAAGGTCAAAAAGGAAAAAAAATCAGTCCAACTGTGAGTTCTGAGGGCAGTCAATGAAAATTCCTGAAGTCCAGCTCAAAGCATTTTCTTTTTCTGATTCATTTTTGTGGGGGGACACAGCATTTTCTCTGCAGGCCCTGTGTCTCTATCATAGAGGTATTCTCAAAAGCATGCAGTTCAATCCCACAAGTGGAATATTTTACAAGGCTGCAGGGCACTGATCTAGAAAGATCTGATAATGCAACTGGGATTCCTGTGTGTTCTCACCAAGTTCTATCTTATCCCTGGAACACCAAGTACCAGTCTCCATGAGGGCTGGTGTCCCCAACAAGTGGAGTACAACCCAGCAGTGCTCAGGGCTTACTGATGGCTCTCTGTATATGGTAGTACTCAGGGGACCTTATGAGATGCCAGGGATCAAATCTGTGTCCCTTTACTAAAGCACTATCCTTCATGCTTCTTCAGATGTCGGGTTACCTTGCTTCTAGAGTTTCTGATATAATCAGGTACTCAAGAAAGTGGTACTGAGCATAGTTCATAAGTGAAATGTGGGAAATAAAATCCTTAAAATGATTAGGAGGTGAGCAATGAAACGGCTCAAAAAATTGGAGCACATGTGATGTATGAATGAGACCCTGAGTCTGATCTCTGGCACTATGCCTTCCAAGCATCCTTGAATGTAGCTCTGGTGGACCCGGGGCTGGGTCTATGTGACACCACATTACTGGGGCATACTTACACATACTTACTTGCACTTACTTACACTTATACATTAGGCTCAGCTCTCCCACCCAGCATGCAGTGGAGAATGATCTTCAGATCCCCAAAACTGCTGGGAGGTCCCCCCAAATAAAAACAAGAAATTACAAATAATGATTAGGAAGGCTAGTGTCTGAAGTCCACAAAAATTCATGTTACTAAAACATGTTACTAAAACTAAAATTTTCTCTTGACATTCATCCCAGTTCTCCCAAATGATGACAGTGAAATTAATTTGTTGGCAAGTTAAATCTAGATCCAATAAATCTGACCAAAAAAGTTATTTTGGAGTCTTAGAGTAAAATGACAGATAGCCACAATTACTGCAACCATTGGCTTTGCTGGAAAATTTCCTTCAGCAATCTCAGATTGAGCTCTCAGAACTCAGGAACCACAGTGAAGCCTCAACATCAAACTGTACCTGGCACATCTATATTTGGGGGCTAATTTCTCTCCTCAAGAACCCCAAGATTTCTGGGATTGCCCAGGTGCTAAATTTTATGTCTGCCTGGTAGACAGGATTCTGTAAGCAAATTACCAGGCAGTTTTCTTTTTAAAATTCTGTTAGAATCATCTTCATTCCTGGTGTGTGTGTGGGGAGGGAGAGGGGGGACGCATTATCTCTGATATTCCAGCTAGAGCTTCTATTATGTGAACAGTTTCTAAATCACCTATTGTAGCACTGTAGCACTGTCCTCCCATTGTTCATCGATTTGCTCAAGCGGGCACCAGTAATGTCTCCATTGTGAGACTTTTGTTACTGTTTTTTAGCATATCGAATATGCCACGAGGAGCTTGCCAGGCTCTGTCATGCGGGCAAGATACTCTCAGTAGCTTGCGGGCAAGATACTCTCAGTAGCTTGCCAGGCTCTCCAAGAGGGAAGCACATGAATAATAAAATGAGTAATAAAAACGCTGAGTAAAGGTTTTCATGTTCTTATGGTGACACTAAAAGAGAAAAGCAAACATTTGCATTCCACCATTATTATTTGGCATTTTACCCCAATACTCAGATCTGCTGAAAAGACAACAGTAGACAACTTGTTTTCCATTGCTCGTTAAAAATAACTTAAGATGTGTGGCTGCAGTAGTGGCCGTGCGATTTTGAAATTCCAAAATTTTAACACTTAAATCTGGAGGGATTTCTGCCCAAAACTGCTGGATTCCAAGACTTGTTCCTGAGTCTCTGGGATCATGGCCATTAAGCAGCTTGATCAAGATCCAGAAAGGCTGTTCATGGGCAGAGACTCGGGGTCTCATTGGGACAGGGAGGAAAAGGCCGGCTCCACCCCCATTCTGTGAGGCCCCACGTGTCTCGTCACTGAGGGCCCAAACCTGACTGGCCAAGAGGCCTCTGGAGGATGGCAGCCACTGAGCCGCCTGGGGGGACCAGACGGAGGGACAACACCCTTTACCCCCTGGGGTGGCTTGGCAACAGTAACCTACTGCGGGGTCCAGATGCATTTCTACCAAAAGCCACTGGGTCCCGAGATTTGTTTCTGAGTCTCTTTGATCATGGCTGTTAAGCAGCTTGATCAGGAGCCAGAGAGGCCATTCGTGGGTGACAACTTGGGGTCTCATTGGGGTGGGGGAGGAAAGGGCCGGCTCCACCCCCATCACGTGAGGTCCCATGTGCCTCATCACTGCGGGTTCAAACCTGACTGTCCAATGGCCTCTGATGAATGGCAGCCACCGAGCTGCCAAGGGGGACCAGGTGGAGGGACAACACCCTTACCCTCCTTGGGGTGGCTCGGCGACAGTAATCTACTGCAAGGTCCAGATGCATTTCTGCCAAAAGCCACTGAGTTCCGATATTTGTTTCTGAGTCTCTTGGATGATTTCCATTATTTAAAAAGAATCCTATCTCCAGATCCTCTGAGACATCTTATTGGGAATCTAATTGATTTTGCCAAATGAATTCAAGATTCAGGCTGTGTCAAACTTTGCAAACATAAAGGCAGTGTAGGCTTCACATACAATCAAAAGATTTTAAAGATGAAATGAGAAAAAGAGAAGAAAATTAGCAAAAGAGAAGAAAAATTATTTCAGGGAAAGCTGCAAGCTTCAGCAAGAGGCAGGGTCATTGAAATTATCTCCCTGGAGGAATTCCAAACCCAGTGATTTGAGATTCTACTCTAGGAAGTATCTGAGACTGCACTTATGTTAGGTATTAAGTATCAATAGGGCTGAGCATGAATAACTACAATTTGTGCCTGTTCTTTCTATTTTTTTTAATAATTTCCCCCCTTCTGATTAGATTTAGCCTAGGAAGATTTTGTTTATGACAAACTTCTTTCCTGATTTCCTGTGCTTCAATTTCTCTGGAACAAAGCAACCTCTTTCTATTGTGTCAGACTAACAAACCTTCGGGGTCTATTTCCCAGTCTGGGATAGCAATCACAAGCCCAGGGAAATTGCCTCCTAGTGCTCTGCAAAGAAATGAGCACAAGGTTTGATAACCAGAATAAAAATTCCAGTGAATGCCATAGTTCATAGATTTTTTTTTATGTAGGAGTGCTGCTATTTATTCAGCCACTGATTAGCTGATTGAATTGGGCATGAACTCCACCTTACTTTTTTTCCTTCATATTTTCATTTTTTGTCTTCTTATGTTTATTTATTGAATAACTGTGGGAAAAGTTACTAAGCTTTCAGGTTTTAGTCTCGGTCATACAATGATCAAACACCTCTCCCTTCACCAGTACTCATTTTTCACCACCAAAAACCCCAATATACACTCCCTCCCACTCCTCCCAATGCCTGTGAGGCAGATGATTTCCACTTAACTCTTCTCTGCATTGATTACATTCATTATTTCGACAGAAGATGCACCATTATTGTTTAGAATTTCCCCCAACAATCAGAATTGCTGAAAAGGCATTGTGAAATACTTGTTTTCTATAGCTGGTTATAGAATTATATAATCTCGTGTGGCCGCAATAGCGGCCTCGCAATTTTGGATTTCTGCAAAGAGCCAGATAATTACGAGATTGGTTTCTGTGAAAAGCACCACAATTCTTAACTATAAGTTAAGAGCTTGATCATGACAAATGCTGTCATGATCCAAAAGTAATGAGACTAGGACCCTGCTAGGGATAGGAAAGACTAATCTGGCCTGAATGCTGTGGTCTGAGATTGAGATGACCCCAGGAGAGCAATTCTGTAAGCTTAATGCACCTTTTACTGTGTCCATACAAAATGATTAATATTATGAATGCGTATATGTTTGTTGAACAAGGAGAGGAGAAACACACCCATGGGAATCCGCCCTTGGGTGGGTCTTCCTGCTAAAAGAGAGTCTGTCCTAGAAGCAGCATCCCCTGAGGGGAAGAACTTTACCCATATTGATTGTGACCACACCTATGTGACCACACCCAGCCCCTCATGGTTTGGGGATTTAACTAGCCAGTAAGAGTGGGCTGGAGAGAGAAGATTGAGAGCAGATCCAGAGTCAGAGCCAGAGGGAGAAGAGGGTTCCAGATTGGGGCCCAGGAGAAAAGGAGACAGAGGAGAGATAGGAGTGAACGGGGATGAGAATGGAATAAACAGCATCTGATCAATCAACTGGCTTGGCCCTTGCTTCCTCTGCTGTCCCCTCCCCCCCCCCCCAGAACCTAGGCGGCCAGGGGAAAAGCCATCAGGGCCACCCCCTGGCCGCCCTCGGAGTTATAACCATGCTTGTTATAGAAAGTGAAAGTAGAAATGGAGAGTAACAGAAAAGTGGAGTAACGGGCACTTCCTGGGGTGTCCAAGAGAGGGGCACCACCATGAGTACTCTGGATTTTCGTTTTCTTCCTTACTCCTCTGGTCCTACTAGTTCTCTGCTCTCCCTTTCTCAAAATTGGATGGAGTTTCCCCAGAGTTGTGCAGATAATTGGACCATGTCTACACCTGTTCGATTACTGAATGAGCTTGAGACCTGTGTTAGGTGGGCTTTGGACTCCTATGTTCCTGTTTTGGTTGTCAGCTAGAACAAATTTCCTCCGAGCATACTTCCACTAATATCCTTCTCTGTCCTTTCTGGGTTTGAAGGAAGCCCCCTCTTCTCCCCGTTTTTACTGTAACCTGCTCTTGTCTAACTAACTTCTGCCGAAAATGCACAAGAAGCAGATTCTGTAGAGAAAGAGAGCCGGGAAATAGTTTTTAAAGAGTGGCTTGCAGATCAGTGGGTGCCTGAAAACTCAGTTCTCTTTAGTTTGATCCCTTAAGTTAAAGCTTATCTGCAAGCCCAAACAAAGGTTTTTGGGTCAAAGTTAGGTGTTTGGGACAAGATAAGGGCAACTGCCTTGACCAGGATAGCTATCTGTTGTTTTTTAAGTCTTGAATTCAACTATTGATTTTTTTTTTTGGTCAGTTTCAGACATGTGTACCAGAGATGGAACTTGTAAAGATTATTTTAGTGTTCTTCCATGTATAATATCTCGAAGCATCTAGAAACACTTTGTGTTATGGTGATGATTCACTTTTGCTCTGGCTTTGACAGCAGATCATATCCAAGATCTGCAAATTACTACTCCTTTCTTGCCAGATGCGGATGCATCAGTTTGTGAATTCATGATTGAGTACAGGTATGTGGATTCATTTTGCAGCCATAAACCCAAACTGCTTTAATATTCTGCTTTCTACACGGGGCACAACATAGATATTAGTTCTGTAGTGATTATGAATGGCTATTTAAATGGACTGATCTGGCCAGTATAATCCGTTGTCCTTTCATTTCATTCAGGTCTGGAGGTATTAGGAGGGAAGAGTGCAGAGAGCAAGTTCTGGAACACCTAAGGTGAAAATAAGGCTTGGAGCAGCAGCTCCAGATTTCTTTGTTCAAGTGGGCTTGTAGAGGGTTTCTCCCAAGCTGCCCACGTGGAACTTTCCTACCTAGGTAAGAGTCAGTGTCACTTGGCAGGGTGCTTGCCCAGGAGTAGAGTTGGGAGTATTTGATGGTTTCTTCGACATTGCTTTGTTCCTGCTAGAGTTTCCTTTGGAGGGGGTCTAGCCTTCCGTGGGTCTGTGCTGGGCCAGATAAAGGCCTTATCAGGCCTCAGTTCCTGTGCTCACAAGTGGGTCCTGGCAGCCTTGGGCTGTAGGTTTTATTACTCCCCAAGAATTCATTGGCACGGGGAGGGGTGGGAAGGGGGTTCCCTGTCGACTGGCCTGACGGCTTTACCCTTCTTGTAAGCAGCTGCCTCTCTCCTCTCCTCTTAACACAAGTCACACAGAGACCCCATCGTCATCGGGTTTTT
Organism: Sorex palustris; assembly: GCA_028565675.1. Classification (NCBI taxonomy): domain Eukaryota; kingdom Metazoa; phylum Chordata; class Mammalia; order Eulipotyphla; family Soricidae; genus Sorex; species Sorex palustris. Next base: position 3,431 of record JAOXYA010061044.1, on the reverse strand, counting down.
TTTTTGATTGGGTTGTGTATATCCATGATTTAAAAACAATAATAATATCAGGTGCTTTATAGAAGCTTGTTTTTGCTTTAGAAGTTATCCTAGCACACTGATACCTACTGTTGGGAGCAACCCTACACTCCGTGTCCTGGACATTGGCTGCTGTGTGCTGGTACTTTGGCAACAGGAGTGCCGTATTCCTGGAGTCCCTGCACGTGCCTGCTAGTCATGGTTAAACCTAGGAAGGCCAGAGTGATGTCAGACTCAGTGTTTGAAGAATAATACATTTTTTTCCTGAAAATCAGATTCGAGATTTCCTTAAAATTTATCTTTGTTTAATTTTCTTCATTTGAAAGAAGAGGTTTCATGATTTAATCTCTGTGGACCCTCTTAGTTCGTCATTTCAAAAGCCTCCAGATTTTACATTGTTCGTTCCTGCAGGATCCACCTGATGTTGATGTTGCTGGAACTGATGTCACTTTTCACCCAGATTCCTTCAGGTTTCATGTATTTTATTTTAGGGGCACCACCAGGGATTGAACCCAATACCTCGGAAATATAAGGCACCTTTGATAGATTTCCGGCCCTGCCTTAAGATATTTTAGTCCTGTCACAGTATACTTAAGGAATTTAAAAATGATAGTTTTATGATTTACTTTTATTGTGGGATGATAAATACAATAGTGTTGTTTCTAAAAACACTTAAAATTTACCCAAATCTAATATTGTTTGGGCAAAAGTTTTATGTTAGAAGTAATATATGTTTATTTTTAATTTGAAACATTCCACATTAATTTTTAGAAAAATATTGTTCTAATCAAAGCCATACTTTAGAAAATTAATAATGACTACATATTATCTTATTTTACCATTTTTTATTTTATATTTATTTATTTTGCTTTTTGGGGTCACACCTGGCATTGCACAGGGATTACTTCTGGCTCATGCACTCAGAAATTACTCCTGGCGATGCTCAGGGGACCATACGGGATGCTGGGAATCAAACCTGGGTTGGCCGCGTGCAAGGCAAATGCCCTACCTGCTGTGCTATTGCTCCAGCTCCATTTTCCCAATTTTTAAAAACTCTTGAACACATAAGTTTATTCATGCAGGAACTCTTGAATACCAAAAAATAGTTTAAATCATTTTCTATAGTTTTACTTGTTTGCTTTTAAATAGTGGAGCATAATGACTTGGCTGAATTTAATAAACATATGCAGTGTATTACACAGATTTATAAAAGAGCAGTTACGAGACTGTGGACAGATGAGCAGAGGGTTAAGTGTGCTGGGTGCCGCAGGGCACTGAGTAATGGGAAGTCATTCAACAGTTTGGCATCAGAAATGCTTACCAAGTATTTTTCCTCCGATTCATCACTAAAACAAATGGGGAGAGTAATTAGAAATAAAGCAAAGCCCTTGGCAGTGAGCTCTCTTCTAAATTAGAGTTTCAAGTAAACAGTCATATTTGAATCCTGCAGCTACTGTCACCATAACCACTCTGAACCATGAGGTCATTATTAAGTTTCTTTATTTAATGGCTACATTAAAACATTTGATATCTATATTTCTTTTTTCACTTTCTTTTATATTGATCAAAGGGTATTGGGAACATCCATCTACCTATTTACCAACCCATCTGTCCATCTACCACTAAAATGAGCAGTAAGACTGAATTCAAAAATTAGTCTGGCCTAACAGTTCAAACAAGTAATTTATATGGAAGACATAAAGGTGTTTTGTCAAGAAGCACATTATCTCTGCAGAGTTTGGTAATTTTAAGATGGTAAGGAGATGGATATTTAAGTGACTCTGAATGTGAATTTTTAGAGATTCTGGAACAGTATTTCTTCTTTATTGACGAACAAGAAAAGGATGCTGGTGGGAAAAATTGTCACTTGTCAGAGAGCAGATATTCTGGACATTTAAAATAACATATGGATTTAGAAGATACTCAGAGGGGCAAAGATGACAGCATCAATCGCAAAGTTAATACTGTGCATCATAGAACATACTTATAGAGGGCTGGTCTCTTATATAACATTCTTCCATATAATTATTTTAACTATTTGTGGAGGATTGGAGACTTAGAACTGTTAACAAGTCCCCCCACCCCGCACACAAAAAAGAAAACCCAAAATATTGACTATTATACTAGGAATGATTAGAAAAATCTGTAAGACATATAATGTGTATGTGACGACTCAATGTGTGACTTGTGGAAAATCTTCCTTGTTGACTGAATTGGTGGCAGGAAAACTCTCCAAAAGGAACATACTTCAGTGGATGAAGTATTTGAGTTTTATTTCTAAATTTCATTTGAGGACCTGTGATTTAAATACCATAAATGACAGCGTATCATGCATATGACGTTCCCACACACTCTCCATCACACTCTCCACTAGCATGCTTGCTTAATGACTTAAGTTTTTAAGAGCAAGTGAGTTCCAAAACTCTGAAATGTGTGCAGTGAAGAAGTAGGAGAATGTTTAGCATGGATGAGATACATAGTGAAACTAATGGTCAATGATCGCTTCCCGTGTCCTGTGAAATTTATGCCTTAGCCCTTTCCAGTGTTGCTTTATCCAGAGAATAGAAATCAGTTACATTTTGTGAAAACAACACACCCCCTAAACACACACACAAATTATATTTAAGGTTATTCTAAACAAGGAATGTATAAAAAGTCATGGCATCCAACAATTTCAGTATTTTGTCCTTTATCCTCACCTCAGGGCAGTTTTCTTGGTATTTTATCCTTTATATTTCTGTTAACTAATGCTAAGAGATTTCAACTCCCAGGGCTATTTTGCTTCAGTCACTGAATCCATCTTTGCAGCAGTCAGCCTGAATTTCACACGCCATTGTGCAGATTCACAAGGCTGCAATACAGTATTTTTGTTCTTTTAGATAACATAACAGAGTGTTTTCTTAATAAAAATAAGAGAAAAACAGGCAATGAAGATAATCTTGCTCCTTAGTATTTATAAAATATTAGAAAAGCATGTGTAATTAAAATGTACTGAGACATTGAGTATATTTCACAAATTTCAAAGTGATATAAATCCATTTCTGAAATCTAATGATTAAAAGTACTGAATTCATGAATTGACCATTGAATTAAATTCACTTTCAATATTTGGACCACTTTGCTATAGCTCCAGCCCCGCTTTGTTTTATTTAAGTTAATTTTATTTTTTCAGTAAAGCAAGTCATTTTGCTGTAAGAAATTTACTTAGGGAAATGTGAGGGGAGAGAAAGAGAGAGATACACATTCAAGAGAGAACACAGGATTATCCAGAGGGAGGAAAAGTAAAAAATGACTTTTGGGGGGTTATGTACAATTTTTCCAAATTGCCTTTGCCCGCCAACTGGGAACTCTTTGGTACTATTGCGGCAACATGGGAAGATGCCATTGTTGACAACATTGACGAGGAATACGAT
>JAOXYA010061022.1:0-11882 GCA_028565675.1 Sorex palustris | reverse complement strand
CCCCCCCTCCCCCCGCGCCGGGAAATATTTGCTCTCGAGCTGCCTGGCTGCTTGCACAGCAGAAGGTCACACAGGGAGGGAGGAGGCCCACATGGGCCCAGGGACCCACTGCTTGGCACTGAGGCTGCTGCCACGTGGTGAGGGAGGGCGGGTTCGGGGCAGGGGCCATGGAGGGTGAGGTGCAAAGTCCAGCGTCCAGTGTCCGTGTCTCCATGACGCTGCTTCCTCCCACTCGCCTTAAGACAGGAAACTGGAATGTTCCCGTCTGGCTCAGGGTCTGAGCTCCTCCTGCTTGACAGCCCAGGGCTTCTGGGCTGAGCCCCACTGCCAAGTCCTTTCTTGGGGAGCCTCAGGTCGGGGGGAGGGGAAAGAGGCAAGGTGACGTGTGGTGGACGTCGCCGATTTCGCAGGGGGTCTCTACCTCGAACCATCCGCCTCCCTGGCTCTGCCATCTCTCCATCCCGTGTCCACCCTCCGTCGCTCCATCATCTCCTCATCGCCCTGTGAGCTGCCTCCCCATGCTGTCCACCTGGCTATCACCCCATCACCCGTCACCTCCCTCCATCACTCTGATCCTTGTCGCGTCATGGCTCGGTCACCCGTCACCCGGCCCTGTCCAGCTCCATCTCCTCTGCCCCTGTCACCACTCCACATCTCGCTCTCTGGCCAACTGACTCCCCCTCCTCCCTCCTCTCTCCCCTACCCCCCTCCTTCCCCCTCCCCCCCCTCCCTCTCCCCCTCTGCCTCTCGCCCTCCCTCCCCCTTCCCCCCCTCCCTCTTCCCCTCCTCCTCCCTCTCCCCTCCTCTTCTTTCCCCCTGCCCCCCAGTCCATGCTGGTTGGGAAGGAAAGCGCCAATAGACGGGGTGGGGGTGCTACTGTGTGGGCCCCAGGGGGGTGTGCGGCTGGGGTGCATGGGCCCCTCCACCAAGACAGCAGCTACTATTGGCCATTCCATGGGTTCTAGCATTGCCAGCTCCACATGTGTGCACCCTCACCAGCCCCCCAGTGACTCCCTGGCATTCCCCAGAAATGGCCGAACCCCCAGGAGATATGAGGGGGTCCTGCGCTCTCACCCCCACACAGAGGGAGCTCTCTGGAAGTTCAAGAGCAGAGGCCCCTGGCAGAGCTCTCCCTTCCAAGCCTGCAATCAACTGCGGAAATGGGGGAGGAGGCGGGGAGCGGGGTCCCCCAAGACCTGGCTGGGGACCAGTCAGAGGTAATGACTGCGGGCCCGGTGGTCTTTCCGGCCCTGGGAGATAATTGCTGATGATCTGTTTCACCCAGGGCCCGAGACAGATGACGACAATCCATTCTTCTTACCACAAAGGGGAGTGGCTTGGGCTTCCTGTGGGCTCTGGGGATGGTCCTCACAGCCCTGACCCTGCAGGACCCTCCGCAGGGTGGGCTGAGCCCCCCTCATAGCTTCCTGCAGTAGCCCATTCCCCACCCCGTGGGGGGGGAGAGTCTGGGTGCCCCACACCCCTCTGGATGTATGATAAGGGCCTGGGCCCCAGCAGGACACAAGTCCCCAAAATGCTGAGAAGGGGGTGGTAGTGCTTCCTGGAGGGGGATCCTGGTCATCCAGACACCACACCGGAAGCCTGGAACGAACTCAGTTGGAGGGACGGCTCGAAGTGGGGCGGCGGCAGAGGCAGGAAGCCGCCTGGGACTTAAGCCTGCGTGTGCCAGCTGGGGGCATGTGCCCCAGTCCTGGGCACACTCCCGTGGGATCTGAGGGGCGCACACGGCATCCGAGCCAGGCCTGGCAGACACAGTGACTGTCCCGAGACAAGCCCCTTGGGGTGTTCCACATCTCTGCAGAGGCCTGAGATCCTTCTGGAAACTTAGACCCCCACCATGCCACCCCAGAAACTGACCCCAGCGCCTCGAGGCTAGCTGAGACTAATGGCCTGGCACTGACCAGAGGGCAGAGCTCCTGGTCTAAACCCAATCCTCTGGTCACCTCTGATGGTGTCCAGTAGGACTGGACGAGAAGGACAGAGATGACCCTAGAGCTGTCCACATTTGCCACAAGGAACAGCTGTTCCCATGCCGGTCACGGTACTCCCTCCTTCCCTTCCCTACTACCCTAGTTCCCTCCTTTCCTTCCTTCCTTCTCTCCACTCTCCTTCCCTCCCTCCCTTCTCCTTCCCAAATATTCTCACCGGTTCCCCAGCTGCCTCCCTTCTTCTGAATCTGTTGGATTTTTTTCCTCTCTCCGGTTCCTCTCGAGTCCAATTTTAGCAGCTGTTGTCCTTCAACTTCAGTTATTAAGGACGGGACGTCTCTTTCTTCAGAAAATTTATTCAATAATATGCTCAGTGAACAATTATTGATTACCCCCCGCCAAGCTGGAGCAGAGACAGTGACAAGGACAAAGGCGTGACGATGCGGGTTCTGTAATGATCCCCTTTCCTTTTTCTGGATGTGGAGGTGGGGCCGCTGCGTTCCCCACCTTCTCTTTCATGTCAGGATTGGGGGAAGTGATGAACTTGCACCCTATCACCAGCGACAGAGTGACAGCGACAGATCCATGCCTGGCTGCAGGCTGGGCTACTTCTCAAAGGTTCCTCAAACTGCCTGTGCAGGGGTGGGGCTGGTTTATGAGGCTTCTCTCTCTCCTTCCTGGAGGGTTTTTGCCCCCCGCCTTCCTTGGACAAAATGCCTCAGAGCTCTGCGCCGTTAAAAGTGCATCTGCCCACCCCCTGGCCCCCAGATTGATGCTCTGAGCCATCCTGGACTTGGGGTGGGTTCGTGAAGGTGGGCTGAGCGTGGCAAAGGTCACTGGGGTCAGGCGAAAGAGTGGGACCAGCCAGAGCTGAGCTGTTCTCTGGGGTGCTGGTCAGGTGGCTGCTCTGGGGAGCTCAGGTGTGACAAAGGGGGTGGTGGAGCCCAGGGTGCTGCGTGGCATGGTTGGGCTCTTCCTGCACATCCAGTTCCCCTCATGAACCCACAGCGCCCCCCACAGGATGCGTAACTACTTCCCCGACAGACCCACACCCAGCCACACACCACTGGGTTCCAACAACCCCCACGTTCCTCAGCAATTCCTTTGTCACCGCCCCAGAGATAGGATGACAGATCACACTGATGAGATGTCCATGTCAGGGGTGCGTGACAGATGTCAACATCTGGGGCTCACGCATGAACATCCACATCAGGGGCCTGTGCGAAGACATCCATGTCAGGGGTCTGTGGGCAGATGTCCACGTTGGGGGCCCGTTTTTCACCTGGGCCATTTTCCATCTGCATACCAGTTTGGGGGGTTCTTTCATATTCCCAGGTCCATATGGGACAGTTTCCAAACTCTGTCTCCCGGTCTGTAAGCTATATGTCTTTTTTTTTTTTATCACACCTGGCGATGCACAGGGGTTACTTCTGGCTCTGCACTCAGGAATTACTCCTGGCAATGCTTGGGGGACCATATGGGTTGCTGGGAATCGAACCCTGGTTGGCCGCATGCAAGGCAAACGCCCTACGTGCTGTGCTATTGCTCCAGTCTTTGTTCTTATGTCACCTTTTGCAAGATGTGAGATTTTCACTCTCACAGCATTCAAAACAGTGCATCTTCCCCTTGTAGATGAGTTTGTTTCCCAGAGTGTGAGAATGGCTGTGTACCCCAGGGTGCCCTGGAGCAATCCAGTTGGGGCGGGGGGCACTAGAGTAGCTTCAGCTACAACTGGGGGGGGGGGGGTCACTCACTGCTTGTTCATTTGAAAAGATGAGATTTCCAGGGAGGCACTGTAATTTTTTTTTCTCTGTAAAGGTAAAGCGTCAAATCAATCTGGGAGCCTCAAGCTTTTGCAGCATTGTCGCTGGGAGCATTTGCCTGCCCAAATCCTGAGCATTTTCTCGTGCGTTCTCTGGGGTCTGAGCAGTTGAGGGTGAGGTGCCTGTTACACATGGTGTGGGGGCAGAGTAAGTTCCGTCTATCTGTGGATTGGTCTGTAAGACCCTCCCCCCACCCCACGCCTCCCCCTGGGATCTCATTTGACCAGGGCACCCTGGAAACCTTCCCCACAGCCTCGCGCGTCTGTCCAAATCAGTATGACATCAGCAGAAGCCTCTGCACTTCTGCATGAGCATGGGTCACGGCAGGGGGAGCTTTCTAAACTTTTCTCATATTTAGTCTGAACCGTGAATCTTCAGAGATGCGAGCCTCTGAAATTTCCAAATAGTTGGTGACCCACCGCCACCATCCTTCTGCTTGGGGAAGAGGCCATGCCTGGACCCCTCCGTTCCTGTGAAGCTGCTGACACACGTTCCAGGGGCTAGACTGGGATCTTTCCAGCCTCCCGACAGGACCCTGCGCCTGCAGCCCGGGGGGCCGTGTGGCAGCCAGCCTCCTGTCACATGCCCAGTCTTACCTCTCACTGGGGATGAGGGAGTCATGCCTCTGGAGGTCCCTTTGCACCCCCTTCTCCCTCCTTCCGTTCTGTTGGGTGCACCCTGCTGTGTGCATCTGTGTGTGATTGTTGCTTCTTCCCTGTGCATCGATCATAATGTTATCATTTAGCACCCCTCGTTGAGCCCCCTGGCGTTCGGTTGGGGCTCTCTGTGCTATGCCTGTACCAGTCGGCCGCCCTCTTGTTTAACTGGGTCCCATTTGCCCCTTTGTGGATAAGGTGGGCCTCCTGGCAGAAGAGGGTATCTTGCTTGGGAATTTCTGTTTGTTTGGGGCCCACACCCAGCGCTGCTCAGGGCTCACTCCTGGCTCTGCACTCAGGAGTCACTCCTGGTGGGGTGCAGGGCATCACAGGGGATGCCGGGGATTGAAGCCTGGTTGGGCGCATGCAAGGCAGGTGCCCTACCCATTGGGCTATCTCTCTGGCCCCTGGGGAGAGCAGTGATGTGATTCTGGGAGTTTGGGGTGTTTGTGCGTGCCATTTGTTGCCGCCCTGTCCTCCTGCAATCTGGCCTTTGGGCTGTGTGAATCAGATCATCCTTTGTCATCCCTTTCTTGGACCTCTTAGGTTTTGAATGACTGTTCCTTTCCTGGGGGATTCTGGATGTGCTCACCCCCACAGCCTGCCTCAGCTCCATGCTGCATTCCAGCGGGTGGCCTGTGAAGGCCTGGTTTCTAATGCCCACTCCGAGCCCTCGTCTCTGCTGTCCTGCCCCCAGCCTCCATCACCCCTCTACACACACACACACACACACACACACACACACACACACTCTCACACTCAGAGCATCACCTGTGCACCTTCAGCTACTGTATTTAAGAGAAGAGCAGGTTGGAAGAGAGTGGCCAGGGATAAGGAGCCCGGCAGGGGGCTGGCCCCAGGTCCCAGTGGGTGAGAGTCATGGGGAATGGTGCCTGCGCCCCGAATAGAAACCAGAGAGAGGAAGATGAGAGGTAAGGGGAGAGGGGTAGCTCCTGCGGGCTTTGGGCCACACGGTCACTGGCTTTGCTCTGCCCTGAGGGCTCCGCACGCCCCTACCCCCAGCATCTTCTCCCAGATTCTTCCATTCCACTCTAGTCTGCATGTGTCTCTGCTGCTGGGGAATGTTTGTGGCAGGAGAACAGGGTGAGATGCTCTGTATGGAGGGCGGGGGCCTCCCAAGCCATCCTCGGTGCCGCCCTCCCCCTGAGGGAGGGGGACATCTGTCCTGAGGCTGGGGGACATCTCTCCAGCCCTAGCCCAGCCCAGCGAGTTCGCTGCCCTTTGCTGCTGCTTCTGGGCTGTGTGAGGGCCAGTGCCCTTGCGCACCCCAGGTGGGTGGAGGGCTCATTGCCTGAGCACCGTGAGCCTCCGTGGACTCAGCTGTGAGGTGTGAGCCCATGGGCCGTGAGCGCCTACAGGGATCAGCCATTGGGAAGGGCCGGGTCCTTCCAGCAGGGAACAGGACCAGGCAGAGCACTGAGCCCCAGATGAGCAGCCCTGGGTTGGGGGGGCACCTCCCCCTCCCACCCAGGCCCCCACCCCTTCCTCTCCTCCCTACCAGCCTGTACAGAGTCTGCCCTCACATGCTCGAGCTCCTGCTTGGCCCCCCATTCCTGGCAGGCCCCAGAAAATGCCCAGATTTCCTGCTCATCACCTCCAGGCCCCTGGCTGCCCATTTGCTCTGGTTCTCTCGTGACCCCTCTGCTCTCCCGGTCCCCATCCGTGGTCCAGCACACAGGGAGCAGCCTTCTGGGGCAGGCAGAAGCCGCAGCTGCTCAGCTCAGCCCATCCCCCGCCCCCTATTTCTCTGCAGGAGGTGAGTGCTGACCGCTGGTAGCAGGAGGGCTTCGGAGTGCAGTGGGGGACCCGGGCACCGTATCCCTGAGATGCAAGGGCGCCTCCCTCACGGCGTCCCAGGCCGCAGGGAGAGTCAGGAGGCGGCAGCTGCTGGGGCCGGCGCTGGCGATATAATGCAGCCTAATTGCACATCAATCACCATTTATTTAAATGTAGTGTAATTAGAGCAAAAACCCTGATTTAATCATAACTTTATCAAATGCTGCTCCCTCCAGCTCCCCAGCCGTCTGCCCTTCCCTTGTGGGCCAGACGCCAGGGCTGAGGGCCGGACGAGGCATAGGCTCCACATCTGGGTGCACGCCCCCCTGCCCTGTCCTCCACGACCCCCAAAAAGAGAGCCTGGAAAACATGGGTCACCTCTGAAGGCTACAACAGCCGGGGGAGCCTAGGATCGGCCCCCAGAGACCATGGTGGAGAGGCCAGAACCATCCCCGCCACTCCCAGCAGTGGGACGGCCACAGCCTGGTGTCCCTGCAGCCAGAGATGGCTGAGCAGGGCTGTAGCCAGGAGAGGGAAAGAGTCCTCCTGCGGGAGACGCTCCCTGTGGGGTCTCAGTGCTGCTGTGGGAGCCCTTGGCATGTGCCCGAGCCCCCAGACCCTCTTCCCGGTGGGAGAATCCACAGTGTGGCCGGAGCCACATGTCTGCTCAGGGCTTTCTCCCAGCAGCACTAACCCCCCGACCACACTGCTTCTACCTTCCCCGGACAGTCGCGTCTGGGGGCATCACTGGGGTCTAGGGTCCACTTTAGCCCGCTGAGGTTGAAGAGCACAGGCAGCTACCGTGGGCCCAACACTGGACACAGTGGATTTTACCAGGCCACGCAGTGTGGCTGGCATTTGGAGATGCCCCTTAACTGCAGCGGACATTTCACAGACAGGCTCCTGACAGAACTGGGCGGCAGACTCCGGACCCCATTTCCTCTCCAGGCGGGTGCCAAGGGTGTAGGAAGAGGTACTGGGGCAGGCAGGAGGGGTCTTCCTCAACGCTACAGAGCTGATGAACCTCCCTGGGCTGAGAGTTCCTATGCTTGGTCCTTTCCCAAAGCAGACATGCCCGCCCCGCCCCCGTGCCCTCCCCCCTTCCCATTTCCATTCCCTTTCCCGCCTGACCTGCAGTCAGTCTGTGACCTGCACTCCGAAGCCTTGGAGAGTCAGTTTATATGAACCAAGAGGACGAGCTGGAGGCCCACCATCCCCTCCTCCGAGCCTCCAGCTGCAGCTTGGCTTGGAGGGGAGTGGCTGAGACACGTGGACCAGCCACGTTAGCCGTTGTGCTGTGGAGACGAGTGCCTGCATGTCCAGCTATGTGGCCGAAGCCTCGCTCTGTGCTCAGCAGTAGGGACTGCTCTGTGGCCACCCCAGGCCAGAGTGGATTGCAGTTGCCTCCCTACGACGCCCACTGTGGGCAGGTGAGGTTTCCTGCCCTTGGTTGGGGGCATTACAGGGCGGCCAGGAGCGAGGTGTTTGGGGTGTGCCAGTAGTCAAAAAAAAAAAAAAGCACAAACAGGGACCTTTCCTGCCTGCCTCCAGCACTCTGTGATGCCCGCGTAAGGAGGATCGCCCTCCCAGCAGAAAACAACTCACCACATGTGCACGACATCTTGTGGCATTTTGTGGCTGGGACTTTGCATTACAGCATTTGTCCTTGGAGGAGCCCCTGCTGGGGGTGGGGCAGATGCTGAAAACTGGAGAGCAGAGAAACACCCTGGAACCACCTTGAACCCAGCAGGGGGCTCTGCCACGGGACCACAGACCAGGGCCAGTGTGCAGGTGTCCAAAGGTGGCAGAACAGTTTGGTGGCCGGGCTGATTCTCTGTGGCATTGTGCGGATACAAATTGACGTCTGAAGGCCAGGGAGCTGCAGCAGCAGAAAAGCAGAGGAAAGCGGATTAGCGGACATGCCTGAGAGTGGGTAGGGAAGCGGGGGTCCGAGATGCCAAGCCCACTTCTCTTTCCTGCAAAGGTCTAAGTTCTGTCCCCAGCACCCTGGTGGTTAGACGGCTGCCCCTGGTAAGCCCACTTCTCTTTCCTGCAAAGGTCTAAGTTCTGCCCCCAGCACCCTGGTGGTTAGACGGCTGCCCCTGGTGGAGGCCGGGGCCCCAGCGCTGGGTGGGCATCTGCCGTGTCTCTGAGTTCTGACTCCTGTGAATCCCCGTCTCCGTGGAGGGGGCAGAGGAAAGGGCTCTTGCCGGGTTCTCCTCCAAAGGCAACGTCGTCGTCTGCGTGGAGCAGTGACATTCCGCTGTGTGTGGGAATGACCGTCTGCAGGCTCCACCTCGGGGGGCCCATGGGCAGCTCTTGCCCTGCGGGACCCGACCTGCCAACTCTGCAGCAGATCTGCAGGGTCCTGCCATAGGCAGGCAGCACCTGGGTCCCCACTGAGCCGTGGAAGAGCATGCCAGGGGTTGCGTTTGTTCAGTGCTTTTTAGAAATGCTAGAGAATCTCTGTCCCTCGAGACAAGTCTGGTTTCCCATCCTTGTGGGCAGGGCTCACCACGGCCAGCAGCCGAGCAGCTCTCTGGGGAGCCCTCGCCTCACCACTGTGAGGGAAGGGGGTGTGGGGGGCGGGGGGCCGCAGCCCTCAGGGGATCCCACGAGACACAGGGCCTAGCTTCATCCTGAGTGTGTGTGTATGTGTGGGGGGGGTGTGTTCCTCCCCAACCTGTGCCTGCATCACCTTTCTGAGGGACCCCTGCCCTCCTGAGGAGCTGGTACAGTCTTGGGTCTGCATCTTGCCCAAGTCCCTTCATTCAGCCGCTCCGGGCCCATCCGTGTCCACGTGCGCGTCTGTTGGACACTGGTGCTGAAGCACCGGAGTGGGTGGGGGGACCCCTTTCCTCTTGCTGCCCCCATGTGCCTGCTGGAGCCCATGGGCTGAGGGTGTGACTCGGTTTCCCAGGAGCAAGGTCGATGGCTGTGTAGGACATGAGTCCTGGTTCCTGTCCAGCGTGCCGGCCACAGCATTCAAAGGCTCGAGACTAACGGGGGGCTCCCGGTACCCACAAGACAGCTGGGGTGGACTCCCCAAATCAGGCTGGAGGTGGCCTTGTCCCTGCCCTCAGGCCTCCCTCAGTCCTGCGATGTGGTCGCAGACAGTGATGGGGGCCAGGAGGCCCCAGTGCCGCTGAGTCGCGTCCCAAAGCCCATGCTGATCCCTCTGCTTGCTTCTGGTAGGTCGTGTAGGGTTTGGGGTGCAGCAGAGGGAGAGGGGCCAATAGGGGCCACCCCCCTGCAGGGTCACCTTCCTGTCTACCTTTTGTCCATGCTCCTCCAGGCTAACTCCTTCCTGTGGCTCTATGGAAGGACAGTTTTCCACATATGTCCTCTGTACTGTCCTGGGCTGCTGAGGATGCCCGCATGAGACATCCAGTGTCGAGCCCAGAGGTGCCCGTGGGTGCTCAGATGTGGGGACACCACTAGTTGGCTCTCCATGAGCCCCGGAAAGGCTGGGATTATGTGGGTGACCCTGGCCATGGGGACCCCTGGGTCCACACCCAGGAGTGCCAGGGAACCTCAGGTGACGGCTGACCCTGGCAGGAATGGACCCCGTACCGTCTCCCCACCCCTCTCCCACTTCTCCTTTTTCTGTATTTTCCTTCCGCTCGTGACAGTCTGTAAGGTCGAAATTTTCCACAGGCTTTTCTGGGTCTGAGAGCCTGCTTTGTGCCTGGGATGTGAAGCCGAGGGAGTCCATGTCAATGCCGGGTCACTTGGTGGTTGATTTTTGCACGATTTAATCTCTGCTCTATTCTAGGAGAAAATACCACTATTGCACTAAGGTTTTTAAATAGCACCTGAAATTGCACCCTCATTAACAGTGACGAATATTATTATTTAATACAGTGTTCCATTTTTTTTAAAAAAAAAACATCCAACCTCTAACACTCATGTCTAATGCTAATGGGCCGGAGCAAAGAGCTTTGCTTATAAACACACAGTCGCATCTGTACAGAAATGGCAAGGAAGGCCACCTGTGCGCACTCCAGAGGTCAAAGGGGAAGTTCTCGCTTTGAGATCAGGACAGCCGTGTCAGTCACAGGTGGTCACCAGCACCCTCCTGTTCTGAGGCAGGTGACATTGCCCGCTTCTGAAGCTGATGCATCTCTCTCTCTCTCTGAGCCCCCTGGGTTTGCCAGAAGGTTCAGATTTTGTTCTGATGACCAAAGAGGCCATATAAAGAATTCCTTCAGACTGTCAGCAGTCTGGACAAAATCCTCTTATCTGAAACCAGAGCTTGCTGCAAATAACAGGATCGGGAGGCACCAGAGATAATGGAGTTCTCCAGCAGCTGGGCGCTGGCTCCTTCCCGGGCCCTCGAGGGGTCACTGCGCACGCTCCACATCACACCCTGCCTGTTTCCCCCAAAAGCACCTTATTTTGGCCCCTCCTATTTGGCCAGGGCTGAGGTCACACATACCACCTCCTGGGACCCCTGGCAAAGAGCTTGGGGCTTCTGCAGGGGACCATGGATGGTGGGGACCTCACTGGTAGTTCCACGGCTACTGCTTCCTAATTGGGCGGGGGGAATGCTCTCTTACAGGGTGTGACCCTCTTCCAGTCCCCCAGCCCCATCTTCTCTTTCCAGGGGACTGGGGGTGAGCCCACACATCAGTGTGCACCCTGCACTGTAGCCGTTGCTGAGACGGGGGTCGGACACAGCGTGTTTCATGGGTGGGCAAAGGGGAGCCTCTTAAGAGACCGGGTGGGTCCAAGTGGGCCCCAACGGTGTCTCTCCCTGGGGCGTGGAGGCCTGGGGGTGGGGCCATTACATGTAGGCACTGCCTTAGGGTGCAGATGTCTTTCCTGTGGGGGCGAGTGGTGAGGGGTGCGGGTGTCTAGGCCGGTGCTGTCCAGGGAAGCTGGCCATTACTGCACGCTGCTCTGACGAGGAGCCCAGTGAATGCAGAGTCGAGAAGGTGTTGAACACGCTGGGCAGCTGCCTGGGGCCTGTGATGCATGCCTGTGGTCCTCTTGTGAATCTCACCAGCCACGCTGAACCCAGGGGCCGCGTGCCCGCAGCAGCAGCTCTGGAGAGGAGGGTGGTGGTGTGGGTGGTTATTCTGGTGTGTGTGGGGGGGGTCATCCCCAACAGTGCTCAGGATCAGCCCTCACGGGGCTCAGGGCCCCCTTGGGATGCTGGGGAGGAGCCTGGGCTGACCCCGGCAAGGTCTCTCTGGCTGGGAAATGAGATTTTCTGGGGTGGGAGAGGTGGGGGCTTGTCACCTCTGTGAGAGGGGCGTTTCCCAGTGGCTGCCCCAGAGCTGAGTTCTGGAGCGTGTCAAAGACTTCTGGGTTGGAGGGTTTCACCCACTGGTGTTCAGGGGTCACTGCAGTGGTGCTGGTCATGGAATGTGTCTGCTGCCTGCACAGGGCTTCCCTGTGCTGGCCTCTGGCTTGTCTGCGTTGCCAGCCTCCATTTCCCCAACTCTCCCGGCCTCCAGCTTCCCGCTTAGGTTCCTTCGTCCCCTGCCTGTGACTCCAGCACTGTTAATCATGTGTCTCTAGTGAGCCACTGTAATTTTTTTTTTATTAGTGAAGCACCATGGGGTACAGTTGTAAATTTACAAATCTTTGTGCTTGGGTTTCGGTCATACAATGATCAAATACCCATCCCTCCACCAGTGCCCATTTTCCAC
>JAOXYA010061013.1:0-11882 GCA_028565675.1 Sorex palustris | reverse complement strand
GGATGCTGGGAATCGAACCCGGGTCGGCCGTGTGCAAGGCAAACGCCCTCCCCGCTGTGCTATCGCTCCAGCCCCTCTTTTTCTTTCTTTCTTTCTCTTTCTTTCTCTCTTTCCTTCTCTCTTTCCTTCTTTCTTTCCATTTCAAAGTTATTTGCAATGATTTGCCCGAATAGAGAATTTAAAGGTGTAGCTTCACACCGGTACAGGTGTCAACATAACAGATGTCCCCACACCTACCCACATTCTAGCCCCTTCCCATGCCCCCAAAGACCCCTGGCTCCTCCACCTTGATTTCATTGGCCTGGGGGCTCGCTGGGCTGTCCTCTGCCTTCTGTGGACCAGAAGCATCTCTCAGCAGGAAGGTGCAGTCCCATGTTCCCAAAAGGCCACGCGGACCCCCGCTCCAACCCTAGTGTGAGTTGGGGGTCTCACACCCCTCCACCTTCAGGACCCGCGCGAGAGCCCAGCTAGCCCCTGCTCCCAGGCCTCTGGGAGGATGCTGGCCTGCAGGGTCCTCTGAGGCCACTTTCCTGAAGCCAGGCTTCAGGCGGGGCGCTGAGGAGGGGGTGGGGTGGGGCTGGAGGGGCTCCACGCAGCCCCTGTCTTGAGAGCACCCAGCCATGGGCAGGGGCGTGCAGACGGGGACGCGGCGGGCATGGCGGTGGGTGGCTGAGTGGCAGATAATGGCACTATTATCCTGGAGCTGGGCGTAAGGCCTCTCAGTTGCCAGGGAGGAAGGGGGGCAGATAACTAGCTCAATTTGGCCAATTTAATCATTTCTTCCTTCGCGGATTCAACAAACATTTCTGGAGGATCCTTTGTGTGCTAAGCGCTGTGTTGGGGCCACAGACACAGCCAAGGGGGAGAGGGTGGGCCCCTCCGCCCGCCCCCGGTTGGGCTTCCGAGGGTCTGTGCAGGGGCAGGCAGGGGGACACGAAGGCCACCCTGGAGGCAGGGGGGGGCGGCAGGTCGGGGTGGGTTACATGCATGCAGGCCTGTGGACGACACATGTGTGTGCGTGCGTGCATGGGTGCTTGTGTGTATGTATGTGTAGATGCATGTCTGTCCGTGTGAGAGTGTGTGTGTGTGTGTGTGTGTGTGTGTGTTCACATGTAGGCATGAGTGTATGGCTCCATGTGCAAAGCCGAGCGTGCATGTCTGTGCCCGTGTGTGGCCCGCATGTACACATGTGCGTGTACATCTCTGTGCGTGCATGGATGTGGACAGGGAGGAGGAGAGGGGGCAGAAGGGAAGCCTGGGGGACCCTGGCCCTCCGCCCGAGCCTTGTAGCTGAGATGCCCCAGAGCGGGAGGTGAGTGGACAAGCTGGTGGACGCGGGGAGCCAGGCCTGCACTGAAGATGGTGGCGCAGAGGTGAGGCTGGAGAGCTCCTCGCGGGGTTTCTGGGCAACTGCTCTTCCATCGCGGACAGTCCCAGGGGCGCACCTATGCCCCCAGTCCACCTCTCCTCCCACTGCACCAGAAAACATGGCAGAAGGAGGCCGGAGCGATAGCACAGCGGGGAGGGCATTTGACTTGCACACGGTTGACCCGGGTTCGATCCCCAGCATCATCCATAGGGTCCCCTGAGCACCGCCAGGAGGAACCCCTGAGCATCGCTGGGTGTGACCCAAAAAGGAAAAATAAAAGTGGCAGGAGGGCAACAGGGCCCATGGATAGCCTCGGGGTGAGCATGGGGAGATGCCCCTGCCAGAGTGAGACCGTGTGTGTGTGTGTGTGTGTGTGTGCGCGTGCGCGCGCGTGTGCATGTGCGTGTGTCGTGGGCAGCTCGGCTCTGTGGGTGCGGTCAGGTGCCGGCCATGGCTCAGACCTGTCTGCCTTTTGCCCCCGCCGCCCCGGGCCGCATGATGTCATTTCGGGCGCATTAAGCTGGAACAGCTCAAAATTGAATAATGAATTACACTCAGCTTCAATCGCCGCAGTGCCTGATTGATCAGGGGTCGGCAGCAGCACCTGGCTGGGATTAGCCGTGTACAATGAGCGCAGCGGGCAGGTGGCAGCCCGGCCAGAGCCCGTCCCCGGGTGCCGGGTAATTAAGATGGACTTGATTTCTCTATTCCTGCTGGTGAGCCCAGACGGGCCCGCGGGGCTGTGGGGCTGGCAGACCCCCCTCCCCCGTGATCTGCCTGAGGTCTTGAAGCTGCCGGCCCGTGGCCAGCCACGTTCTGCTCTGCACGTGGGCACACAGCCTGCTCGCCCAAGGGGCCGCTGTCTCATCTCCCCGTCTGTCCATCTGAGGCCACTCCGTGCCGGGTGGCTCAGCCAGCGCGTCAGTCCCCCGGGGAGGTTCCCTTGCTCTCACCTCCGAGGACTGGG
Organism: Sorex palustris; assembly: GCA_028565675.1. NCBI lineage: Eukaryota > Metazoa > Chordata > Mammalia > Eulipotyphla > Soricidae > Sorex > Sorex palustris. The sequence goes on along the minus strand of JAOXYA010061013.1, from coordinate 9,546 downwards.
CAGTCCGGCCCCCTCCCCCAAGCGCCCCTCGTTCACACCCAGAGCGCTCGAGTCTGTTCTGAGGCTGCAGCAGAGCTCCAGGGGGCTCCCTGGAAGCACCTGATATTTGGGTGGGGGCTCTGGGGGTCAGCCCTGGGGGTCTCCGTGGGGGCCTTGGCAGCCCTGTGAGTCCACAGGCAGGTTTGCTGCAGCCCCGGACGTGGTGGGAGGCCACGGCCTGTCCTGTCCACAGGACTGCGCCTTCTGCTTCCTGCTTCCTGGGTTTTCTCCAGGCCAGCTGGAGTGGTTTGTTGGGGGCAGTGGGAACCTGGTGGTCCATTTCTAGTCAGTTTCAGGGCCCTGGACTTTCTGGAAGGGTAGACAGCTAGCAGAGGAAATGTATTGGTCAATTCCCCACACAACACTCCGAGTGGCCACAGGAGACCTTTTTCTGCAAACCACAACTGTCTGTCACCATCTCATGTGAAGGATCTGAACGGAGGTAACAGAGGAATGGGTGGGGGTGGGAGTCACAGGCATCTTGGAGGGGGTAGTGGCAGTAACAGCATCAACACCAGAACCTGCTGTAACCCTGTCACCTGAACTACAGCCCCGCAAACGCCAAAATGCATACAGATGAGAATAAAACCAGAAAAGGGGGCTGAAACGATAGCACAGCGGAGAGGGCGTTTGCCTTGCACGCGGCCGACCCGGGTTCGATTCCCAGCATCCCTTATGGTCCCCTGAGCACCACCAGGAGTAACTCCTGAGTGCAGAGCCAGGAGTTACCCCTGTGCATTGCCGGGTGTGACCCAAAAAAGAAAACACACACACACACACAAAAAAAACACAGAAAAGAAAGTTATTACAGTTTAACACATGTTGTATTGGGGTTATATACCGGTTGCATGATAAATATCGATATTTAAATGTTCTCGTTCAAAAGAAGGAGGTGAGTGGAGGAGAGCCCCCCCCCCCTTAGCTGTGGCCTGTTTCTGACAAGGAGCCTTCTCATGCAAACAAACCTCCCAGCCAGATATGTGTCCTCACAGCCAAGGGTAAGGGGGTCCAGACCCGCCCGGGGGGGTTCTGAGGCATGCTCTGTCCATCCACATTCAGGAGAGAAGTAGCAAAGACCCTCTGGGCAAGGTCCCAACTGCCCCGCGGTGGGTGGCCCCCTGAGCCTCTGGCCCCCAGGTCTGTGTCCCCAGGGTGGGCGTGGGGGGTGGGGGCCTCTGAGCCCTGTGGGGGCTGGAGTGGGACACAGGACAGGCACCCACGACTCTCTGAGGGATTTGTTTGTCGCGCCCTTGTTTTTCTGGGCCTAAGTGTCCAGCTTCTGGTGACAAATCTGAATATGGAGGCTCAGACCAGGCTGCTGAGTCCCAGAGCCTGGGCCTCTGCTCGCTGGCCTTTGTCCAGCAGATGTTTCCAGCCTCTGCTCCTCTCTGCCCTGGGGGGTGCGGGGCGGTCCCTGCCCATCCCGGCCCTGGGCCCCTTCAGTCTGTGGGAGAGCAGAGGAGGAAACAGGCCTTAAACGCCTGTCTCTGCGGCTGTCCTGATGGACAAAGAGACTGCGGCAATTTTTCATAATTGCCAATAGTGCTGGGGGGTGGGGGTGGTTGTGGAGGCCCCAGGCTTTTCAGCAGAACCCTGCAAAAGGGTGTTGGAAACGCAGCCTCGGGAAGGCCTTCCAGCCCACCCACACCCAGAAATAACACCCGAGTCCCAGGAGCTTGGACTGTTGGGGGGCTCTGGGGGAGGGGGGAAGGCCTGACCCAAGCATGCTCGTTGCTCTCTGGGGCCTTTCTGAGCCCTGTCCCTGCACCCCGAGTCTGTGGTGGCCGTTTCCAGGCTGGAGCCTGGCGTCCAGTTCCCTGGTTGTCCTTCCCAGGGAGCCTCTGGCTTTTGTGCTGAGTTTCCCTAACCCGGAGTGGGGCGGACAGTGGCCGATATGGGGTCAGCAGTGGCCAGTGGCCGGGGTCAGGGGAAGTGTCCGTGAGTGTCCCTGCAGCTATTAGCTGGGGTCCTCCGGCCTGGGAGCGAGGGGTCTTCCTGGCTGACTGAGCCAGAGCTGGGGTGGGGGCACCATCCAGTGTCCACTGCCCAGCTGCCCAGCCGGGCGTCAGAGTCCAAGTTTCCTATGTGTTTGCTGAAACCGCCCCTTCCGCAGAGCCCGGCTTAGTGAATACCATCCTTGTGCCGGAAAGCCTGGCGGGCGCGTCGGGGGTGGGGCCTTCGTATGCCTGAGGCCCGCCACATCCCCCGTCCTTGGGAGGTCCCGTCACCCCTCAGCCCCCTGGAGCTCTCTGGCCGCTGGAGAGGCAGTTGCCAAGCTCCCCGCATTGGAAGATAAATCAAAATTCCCTTCCTGCCCTCAGCGGGCCTGAACGGTCTGGGCAGCTGCCCGGCCTGAGCCCAGGAGAGGCCGGGGCGGGGGAGTGGGGGGGCACAGTCCTAGCCCCATATGTGTGAGGGCTCTGTCCTCTGAACCCCTCCCAAAGGCTGCCCAGAGGGAGCCCCCGGGAACGGGGGCCTTGGTCAGGGGTCTCCCTCCCACGAGTTTCTTGAAACGGCTGCACTAACTTGGAGTCTCTGACTGGACTTCTCGGTAACCCCCCTAGCTACACCCCCTACAATTTCCTGGGGGACCCCCTAGCTATGCCCCCTACCATTTCCCAGGGGACCCCCTAGCTATGCCCCTTATCATTTCCCGGGAGAGCCCCAAGTCACACCCTGAACCATTTCTGAGCCACGTTTGAGGTGAGATTTGAGAGAAATCAGCAACAAGGCACATTTGGGGGCCGGTTATTCCCACAACGCTAACAAGGACCCAGGCAGGAGGCAGGGGTGAAACTGGACCCCGCGTCCACACTTCCGTTCCAGCACCTGCCTTCTTCCCGCGGGGGCCTGGGTGAAGGGTCCTGGACGCCAGTCCCCCAAACTGGGCCCCCAAATAGCTGGACACACATCGGCACAGGCCTGAGCCTCTGAGTGCGGGGTTTGGGGGTCACCCGGGAAAGGCAGAGGGGAGAGGTCTGGGTTTCAGGCAGAGACGGGCCTGGATTCAGGGTGTCTTTGGAACCTGGGCTGTGCCTGGCAGGCTTTGGGGGTCCCTGGGGACAAGCAAGGCCCAAGGCCCATGGTCAGCCTGAGTCCCATTGCAGCGGACACCCCACTTCTCAGAGAGCAGCATTGGGGAGACCCACTCGCACACCCCCGGGGGGCAGGACTTCAGACAAAGACCCTCCCTCTGGTGCCCAGCAGGGCTTGGACGAGGGTCTGGGGTGGGGGCGCCGAGGCCACTGAACACATGCTTAGAGGCACGCGTTCCTGACACGAAAATAGCCAAGGACACGGGACACGGGGCCCGGACCTGGCGCCAGCCACCCGGGGCCTGCGCGCGGCAGCTGGTGGCCTGGGGCTGGGAACAAGGCACCATTATTAGCAGCTTCCAGGGGCCCAGGCGGCAGGCCTGGTCTCGGGACGGGGACAGGCGGCCGAGGCCGGAGATGACCATAAATGGCTTTAAAACCGCTGCCCTTACTTCCTTGGGTGTACAATGAGGCCTGAGTCTCTCCGCTATGGCCCTTGTAAGTAAGAACCAGGCCCGTGTCACGCGTGCTCTGTCCCTGTCCAGTTTCATCCGGTTCCCAGCAGATAAAAAGCCTTTTGTATTTTAGGGGCTGGAGCGATAGCACAACAGGGAGGGCGTTTGCCTTGCACGCGGCCGACCCGGGTTCGATTCCCAGGATTCCCAGCATCCCATAGGGTCCCCCGAGCACCGCCAGGAGTAACCCCTGTGCACCACCAGGTGTGACCCAAAAAAGCAAAAATAAAAAAGCTCTTGTATTTTATAAGGTCCCACATGATGGCCAGCAAGTCCTTCCGGAACGAGGACTCAGGCATGGCTTGGGAAACACGGGGTGGCAGCAGTTTCAGACACAGTGACTGCAACTTTTGTCGGTGGGCCCATTCTGGGGGCTCAGGGCTGCCAAGGGCAGGGTCCTGGGGCACAGGCAGGTGCCGTGTTGGGTGCTGAGGGTCTCAGGAACCAGGACCGGAGGTCTGGGAGGGTTAAGAGAAGAAGAAAGGGGCAGCGGGAACTCTTAGTGGCATATCCCAAGGCCCAAGGACACAGGTTGGAGGCCCCCCTTCCTCTGCCAGTCTTGGGGGGGACCCAGGATCTGCCTGCAGAGCGCCTGGCGCCTGGGCCCCTCAGGGGCTGGCGCACATGGCACCCGCTGCCGTCTATTTCGGGGTTTGTGCTGAGCGCGCGGAATCTGAGAGGGGAGGCGGGGGGCCGGGACCACCTGTCGGAGGCCTGCAGGGTGACGGCAGGGCTGGCCTGCCAGGGCGCCCGCATTCCTACCAACTTTAGACCCACACGTCGTCGTGGGCATCTGTGCCGGGAGCTGCATAGGCCCTAATTTGGAGAATCTCGACCTTCACTGGGCCCAGGGCAGGCTGGTGGCATTTGGGAGCTCTTGGGGCTCCTGGGGGTGCTGAGAAGTCAGGGCCTGGGGTCGGGGATGTGGAAGGCCAGGCTGGCGGGGAGCAGGGGAGCTGAGCCCTCGGGGACAGTCCCAGGGCGGGGGCCAGCAGCCTCCCCACTAGGGCCTTGGGTAACGGGGGGGACTCTGGCTCCAACCCTCTAAGAGGGGGGCCAAAGAGCCCACCCAAGCGGCCTCCTGGGGGACTGCTGATCCCTGGCGAGGCCCTCTGCCCAGCAGGCGGGGCTGGCCCGCGGCCACCCGAGAGGCCCCGCACCCAGCCCCACCCGCTCTTTGGGTGAAGGGGCAGGCTCCAGGCCTCGTCCTCCTCCCAGACCCTGGGGAGCCCTTCCCGGGGCGGGGGGCAAACAGCGCATGTGAGTCTCCTCACTGCCAGAAGGTCCCACCCTGTCCGCCACGCAGGCAGTGAGTCCGTCCTGACCGCCGTTCCCCTGGATTCAGAGGAGGGGACATGCCCCCCAGGGTGCTGGTGAGGGGATCAGAAGGGAGCGATTGGCAGAGAAAGCCGGAAATGGTCCCACTCTCCTCCCGACCTTCCAATGGTTATGTGGAGACCCGAACGACATATATTAAATCGATAGAATGTATATAGTATATATGATTTTTTAGATGAACCAGATCAAGAGAGAGAGGGGGCTGGGAAGGGGTGCGGGCAGACGCAACCTAGGAGGTCCAGGCCATGAAGCGTCAGTGTAGGACATGGAGGAAGAAGCACGGGGAGGTTAGGTGGAAAATCACAGCACTTGGTGAGTTAGGGGCTTGAGCAGCTGCCCTGTCCGCATGGGAGGACCCCCACCCCACCCCAAGAAGTAGGGCAGAGAACTGTTGGAAGAAACGGAAATGTTTCCCAAAGTGTTGAAACTCAAAGCAGAACAGTCAGAGCGAAAAACAGACCAACAGAACCACAAAATTCAATTGCCCCAAACCAATTGAAGTCAGGAAAGCTACACACACATACACACACACCGCACACACACTGTACACACACCACACACATATCACACACACAGACACCACACATACACACACCACACACACACACGCAGGCACCACACACACCACACACACATCACACAGTTACCACACACACCCCAAACCAGCAATCAGGGAAGCTACACTCACATACACACACACCGCACACACATATCTCACACAACACACACATATACCACACACACCCCACAAACACATACCACACACATACCATACATGCACACTGCATACACATACCACACACACATACCACACACATTACACACACACCACACACACCACACACACACACATGCACGCACCACACACACCACACACACCACACACACATACCACAAACACATACCATACATACACGCTACATACACCACACAGACACACTACACACATACCACATACACACCACACATACCACACACATATATCCCACACAGCACACACATATACCACATACACCCCACAAACACATACCATACAGACCACACACACACACCACACACACATGCACGCACCACACACACCAAACACACCAAACACACACGACACACACTTACCACAAACACATACCACACACACACCACAAACACCACACACACACACCACATGCGCACCGTACACACATACCACACATACACATGCCACACACATACCACACACACACACCACTCACACACCATGCATACCACACGCATACACCCCACCACACACACACACACACACACACACACACATACACCCCACCACCACACACACACACACACACACACACACACACCCTGAACTCCAGCTGGTAGGAACCCAGGAGAGACAGGAAGACAGGCACCTCAGAGCCCTGAGGAGGGCCAGAAGGAGACAGAACAGCGCCTGTCCCTCTGGGGCAGAACCAGGCAAAAACGTGTTGCCAAGGGGAAGGCAGCGAGGGGGCGCCTTGCTCTGACTCCGGCTCTGTGGCAATTCGTGTCCCGTGCAAGGGGCCTGGACAATTGTCCCAGCACCCACGGGCAGTGGGAAGGGACCACGAAAGGGATTTTCCCAAGAGAAGGAGAAGTGAGCGTAGGATCCGGGGGGCAGAGGGCCCAGGGAGCTTTGATTCTTTGCGTAAAGGACACAAACAAGCCCAAATGCCAGTGAAGCGGAACTGTGGGTGCGGCGGGTGGGAATTGGTGTGGGGCTCCCACGGACAGAGTGGGGAGGGTCTGGGCAGGGCGGGGGGCTTGTCCTCCAGAGGAAGTGGCTGGGTTGGGGGCTTGACTGTGAAAGTGTCCCGGGGAATATCAGAAACCCCAGGAAGGACCCATGGAGGCACCCCGAGACCCCATCAAGGGCTGCGTGGGAGTCGGCAGGACAGAGGCCGAGAGCGTGGGAGACCCAAGCGGCGCCAGTGAGGAGCATGACAGGACTAAGCCCGCGCAAAGTCGCTACAAACGTCGAGTGGGTTCTAACGGGGGTTCGAAGCACAGGCCACATTTCCTCGTGGCTTAAAGTATTTGCTGCCGAGAGTGAAGTGTGCTGACAGGGACATTTTCCCCACTGTCCCTACCGGCTGCACCGGCTTTATTCCCAGCCTAGTCCGTAACCCCTTAGGTATCCGGCTATTAATACTCCACGATTCTCCAGTTGCCTTTATTGTTCATTGCCAGGAGTGCGCCTGTCCATGAGTCCCGACTCCCCTTCCATTTCTATCTTCCTTTGCTGCTGCCCCTCTATGGCAGGGCTGGAAAACAAGCTACTGCTGTCCTTCGGCTTCTCAAAAGCCTTCGTGTTCAAAATGAACAGTTTGTTTAAGTATGGAGCAAGCAACCAGCCTGGCATAAGGCCACCAGGGACTGAGTGGACCCTTTCCCAGGTGCCTGGTTTTTGTGGGGCCGGGGGGCACACCTGGTGGTCACTCTTGGTCCAGACCTGGTGGGAATCAGAGACCACACAGGGTGCAGGGCATAAAACCCGGGTTGCAAAGCAAGTGGCCCTCCAAGGTCACATTCTTCTTTGTTTTGTTTGTTTGGTTGGTTGGTTGGTTTGGGGTCACACCCCATCCCCAAAGTCAGTGTTCAGGGCTGACTCCTGGCTCTGCTCAGGCATCACTCCTGGTGGAGCTCGGGGGACCCTATGGGTTGCCGGGAATCGAACCCAGGTACCTTGCTCGCTGAACTATTTCTCTCACCTCTGGCATTGTTAAATGAACAGCTGAGAGACAGTTTTCTTGCATCAGCACAGCATAGCAACTAGATTTCTACATAATTTCTATTTTGTCCCCAAAAGACTTCTTTTTTTTCCCTTTGAATAAATTTCATCACACTTTTTTTTGGTAATGTACGAAAAGAGGAGGAAAGGGTACAAAGCCTCAGATATGGGGGATTCAAAATGGAGGGTGAGACAATGGGGTCAGAGGTGAGGGACAGCAAGGAGCCGGCCTCACGGAAAGTAGCCCAGGCGTGAGGGCTCATCACGAAGCCGGCACAGATGCAACCCCCCCCCCAAACCCATACAACACTGACACCATTGTGGCTTCCCCAAAAATGCTTGAAAAATTTTTAATGTGCTTTTAATGTCAATAGTGTGAGCACTCATTCACGAAGAAGCAACTGTTGCACCCAGAACAAATCAGTTTCACTGTGGACAAATGGCAGAGGGTGAAAACTGGGCCAGCTTTGACAAGGAGTCAGAGGGTCCTTCTGGACTGAGTTCAAGGGGGTCTTTTTTGTATCTCGGACAACTCTGGTTTCCGAGGGAAAACCTCTCAGCAGGTCTGGACAAGGATCGTTTGATCAAGAGAACGGTCATGGCCCCAGAGGACATGCCACCCCCCGTCCTTGGGTGCCTTGAGCAGCAGAACCCCAAAATACCCGCGACAGAGATGAACAGACATGCAGAAAAATAGCCACGTCTGCAATTCCAGTGGCACGCCTCACTGTCCCCTCTCAGGCGATTGATGGGACACATGGGCCGAGAATTCGTGCGGATAGAATCGCTTGGAGGCCCGTGGCAGCCAACTGTGCATAGCTGACATTTATAGCACACACAGCGACAACTGCAGTGAGTTTCCCGCCAAAGACCTGAGGAATATTTACCAAGACAGATCCGGTTCCAGGCCCCGAGATGAGGCCCCGTATCTTTAACAGGATACATGCCATACCAGGCGACCACAGGGGGCGAAATTAGAAATCAATCGCCCCAAAGGCCCCTGGGAAATTCTTCGGCACTTGGGAACGGGCACAACACATTTCCAAATAATGCAGGCGCCAACGGGAAATCAAAAGGAGAGAAAGGAGAGGAGAAGGTATTTTGAGTTCTAAGTTCAAATCCAGCAGATCAGAATTGGTGCGATGCCCCTCAAGTGGGAATTTATAGCCCGGAATGACTTCAAAGAACAGTTCAGGCCACGGAGCTCAGGGCCAGAAGATGAGCTTCCTCAGGGCACCAGCAAAACAACCAAAATAGGAATCACAAATTGATGACCTTCATTTCCAAATGAAGGCACAAGGGTAGCCAATGAAACTCAGAATAAACACCAGAGGCAACTCTTAAGACCAAAACAGAAAGCAGTGAATTTTAAAGCAGAAAAAAAATGAGGGGCTGGAAGAATAGGACAACTGGTAGGGGGTTTGCCTTGCTTGTGGCAGATCTGGGTTCAATCTCCGGCCCCCCCACATATGGCCCCCTGAGCCCCACCAGGAGTGATCCCTGATCTCAGAGTCAGGAGTAAGCCCTGAGCATTGCCCGGTGTGATCCAAACACAAAACCAAAAAAAAAAATGTTTTACATTAAAAAGTATTTTGAAAAATGTGAGGGAGGAATCAATGAAGTCAAAAGTTGATTCTCTGGGAGATCAATACAATGAATAAATCTCTAAACCAGGCTGACCAGAATAAAAACGGAGGGAGAGAATAAAATAAGTAACTAATCATAGAAATGAGAGATTACCTCATTCTGTCACACAGTCACAGTCACAGTCCTCCTGTTGTTCATCGATTTGCTCGAGCGGGCCAGTAACGTCTCCATCATGAGACTTGTTGTTACTGTGTTTGGCATATCGAATACATCACAGGTAGCTTGCCAGGCT
>JAOXYA010061004.1:0-24274 GCA_028565675.1 Sorex palustris | reverse complement strand
TCTCTCTCTCCTCTCCGCCCCCCCCCCGCCCCCACACCCTCTCAGCAAGACTCAGGCGTTCCTCCTGGCTCTGCACTCAGGAATCACCCCCAGCGGTGTGCACAGGACCATGTGGGATGCCAGGGATCAAACCTGGGTTGGCCGCCTGCAAGGCCAGCACCTTCCTGGTTGTCCTATCATTCGAGCCCCACCAACTGATGCTTCTTAACCAATACTTGCCTCCCTGGAGTAAAACTGCCAGTGAGTGCCTTGGAGTTACTCCCTGCATGTGAGTATGTGAGTCCACAGGCGAGCAGGAAACCGCACACTCTCTCTCCTCCCGGCCAAGGCCGCCTTCCCTCTTGCTGCAGCAACCCCAGAATTATGCACTTGCAGCCTCACGCTGTCCACTCAGAGCCAGGGAGAAAATCACAATCATGAACCACAGAGAGGGCCCCATCCGGCATGCAAACATCGGTTCTCAGCGCCATTGAGTCACTACCGGCTCGACCCTGCGGACACCTTGGGCCTGGAGGCACAGGAGAACCTCGACAGGAGCCTTTCCGAGAACAGTGCAAGCCCGAGCGGAGAGAGAAGGAGCGCGGCCTTAGTCGCGGCAGGACGCGTTCCGTTCCTGAGAGCCCAGCCACGGAGTGGCAGGACATCATCCTCAAGCCGCATTCACACTTCGCTCTTCTCGTAGGGAGGAGGCGCCAGCAGGCAGGCAGGCTGTTGGTGCCATTATGCCCCTGGGGGATGAAGTCGGAAAGGGCTGGAAATCTGGGCGGGTGGCAAGGCTTCCCCTGACAGAAGCAGCCGCCGGAGGCAGCAAAGGTCCCAGGCCCGCTCAACCCTGAGGCTGAATCAATGAGGTGTTGGGGGAAGGGGGGCTTCGACTTCCCAGAAGTCCAGAATAGCAGGTGTGGCCCACGGCTTCCTGTCCCCTACCTGAGCCTCCATCTGCACCCCAGGATCTACTCCCCCACGGGGCCCCCCACTGCCACTAAGAGAGCAGGCTTACGTCAAGTCAGCCAAAAGGAGGGAGAGGGCTGGAGCATTAGCACAGCAAATAGGGAGTTTTGCCTTGCACGCAGCCGACCCAGGTTCGATTCCCAGCATCCCATACGGTCCCCCAGCACCTCTAGGAGCAATTCCTGAGCGCATGAGCCAGGAGTAAACCCTGTGCATGGCCGGGCGTGACACCCCCCCCCAAAAAAAAACAAAAAAAAAAACACAAACAGTGCAAACTTCATTTCACAGCCTGCTGGGGAGGCGGAGATGGGGGTGGGGTGTGTGGAGCCTGGCAGGGAACAGCCCGGGATCACCTGTGAATGGGACCTGGGCCTCAGAGTTTCTGAGAGTCTCATGACCGTGTGAGATTCGGGCCAGGAGACATTCATTGCCCAGGGCGGCAGAGGGGCAGGAAGCAGACGGAGGGACACAGATGCGCCGGCCCACCTCCGTGTCAAAGCTCAGGCACATCCCAGTGGCCCTCAGCAGTCTCTCCCATGTCCGTCACTTGTGAATGTGCCCAGACCCTTCTTAAATCGCTTGTAAGTGCCCGTCCAGGACCACCCCGTGGGATAATGAGTTTCAGAAGATTATCACCTGCTGTGCTAAGCGGTACAACCTTTGCTTGGTTACAAAAGGGAAAAGGATCAGGGGCAAGATGGCAGGAAGGCTAATGCTGCTTTCATCAGGGGACCATCCTGTGTGTGGAAAGCAGAAACACGCAAAAGACTGGAACCACCAGGCCCGGGAGCGGCGACCACCAACGCGGGGGAGACGTAATGACCTCTCGGGTTCAGGCTGGTGAAAGTCACGCAACACACGTGTAGGAAAACCGGGGCGAAATTTATGTTGGCGACAGCTCGTTAGAAAGTCGCTCCAGCTGCTGAGTTCAGCAATGTTTTCTCCCACGGAGGTCTAAGCTGATTGGAGATATGCAGGGAGCGAGGTTGGCAAAGCCTAGAAAAATCTACCAGGAGACACTAAAATTAATAGCCTGGCTCTCATATAAGAAAGGAAAGCCATAGGGCCGGGCGGCAATCAAACAGCTGCCCTGCATATAGGAAGCCCAAGGTTAGGGGAGGAGGGAGGGAGGAAGGGGCGCAGGGGGGAACACGGGCAGGGCAAAAACAGACATCAGGCAGAGGCTGATGGTCCAGGGGTTGAGGAGCTCACACACCACTGAGCATCGCAAAAGCTCCTGCACCAGGATCCGCCCCATCAGCTATAGATGCCGGATGCAATACGGAGTCCTGGACAGAATCCTGGGACAGAAGAGGGGCATGAGGATGGGAAATTGGTGACTACTAAATGTTGTTTGTTGCTTAACAGCAGTGTATCAAATATTCATCTTAGTTTTGATGAACGTGGTAGAGTTATGCAAGAGAGTCACATAAGGGGAAACCGGAAGAAGGGACTGTGGGGATGCTCTGTTTTATCTTTGTGTCTTTTCTATAAAATCTGACACAATTTCCAATAAAAGATTTATGCATAGTAAGAGAAGGAGCCCAGATGAGGGCTCGATGGCTAGCAGTACATGCCGGGTGAGCCCAAGGCCACAAAGTTCGAGCCCCGGTGTGACACACACACGCAGGGGACCAGGAGAGTCCTGTGGTTTGTTTGTGGTATCTGGTGAGAAGGGCAGAGGAAAACAGCCCAGTGGCTTAGAAAGTTCCAGAGCAAGTGTGAGATCCCGAACTTAACCCCTAGTGCTTCTCACCTGCCAAGGCCATTCTGACTATCCCAAGATCCTGGGAACCGACTGAGGGAAAAAAATTAAGAGTGTCAAGGCAAATACATGTCATGGGCCTTCAGAGCCACTACAGTGGGCGTCGGGACGCAGGAAAACCAGTCAAAGGTGTTAAGAATCAGGCTGGGGTAGGGAGGGCAACAGAGAGACAGTCCAGTGCGTAGGGCATTCGCCTTGCATGCAGCCGACCTGAGTTCGATCCCCGGCATCTCACACGGTCCCCTGAGCACTACCAGGAGTGATTCCTGAGCAGAGAGCCAGGAGGAACCCCTGAACAGTGCTGAGTACAGCCCCCAAACAAAAAAAAAATTTTTAATTGAAATAAGTGAAATAAGCCAGATATAGGAAGAGAGAAACAGCACGATCCCGTTGAGAGGTGAGATCTGAAACGTCACAGGGCCAGAAGCAGGGAGCAGACAGGAGGTATCAGGGATGCAGGGGTGACAGAAACGGGGGCGGGGGCAGGCATGGGTGGCTGATGGAGGATGAGTAAGAGGAGGGAGCTGCCGGCTGGTGATGCCGTTGTGAGAAATCGGCAGGGTTCAGGGGTTCTCCATCATGCCTGAAGGACGGAGCCATCAGGCGGGAACCTCGGGGTTCCCAGAAGCCACAGGTGTGGATTTACGGTCCTACAGACATGAAGCCAGTGTTAGACACCAAAGCTACTCTGATTTTTAATATGTCGTTTTTAAGAAAGAGAAGTCACTGCGAGGAGAAGGCAACAGTACGATAGGTGTCGTAACCCTCCCCCTGGGCCTGTGGCCATCACGTCACCCGCTGCCGTCTTACAGACAGACCCTTTCCACTGAAGGCCATTCTGGGGGAGAAGAATCAGGGTTCAGGGGCTGGAGCGATAGCACAGCGGGGAGGGCGTTTGCCTTGCATGTGGCCGACCCGGATTCGATTCCCAGCATCCCGTATGGTCCCCGAAGCACCGCCAGGAGTAATTCCGGAGTGCAGAGCCAGGACTAACCCCTGAGCATCACTGGGAGTTAACAAACAAGAAACAAACAAACAAAAAAAACCTTCCAAATAAACTCTGCTAAAAAAAATCAGATTTCAGCGGGGTGAGAATTCCCTTGTGAGAATGAAGGTAGGGTGGGGGGCAGGGGAGCAGGGTGTCTAACATGGGTGAAAGGAGAGGAAAAACAAGGCGGGCACTTCTCAGGACACAGAGGGAGCTGAGCCAGGAGGAGCGGTGAGTCGAGCGCGAGGCGGCCAGAGTGTGCCCAAGAGGCACGCGGGGGTTGTGCAGGCAGAGCGATGGGGAGGACGGGAGGTTCCCCCAGCCACCTGGGGCCATCTCTGTCCTCGACCCTGCCCGCCCAGGAAGCCAAAGACCCACAAACAGCCCAATTAGGAAAAGACGAAACCCAAGTGGAGGGGTGTGACCCCTAAACAGCACCAAGGGTGACGGAAGCCCAGAACAGCTGAACTCCGGGAGCTGTCGGCCGGCCGGAGTGCACAGAGCGGTTGTTAGACGTGGCCAGTGCGTGCAGGCATAAAGGAATTAACTGCTTCTTCGGAAGCTTACAGAGATTAAAAGGCAAGGCAAAGAAAAGATTAAGGACTCAAACAGCATCTAAAAGGAACTGTAGCCAATCCTTCTAGAAGGGGAAAAGAGAGAGAAAATGCTCCCCTGAAAATACGCGGATGACCAGCTCTGAACCTCGGAGATCTGAGGGGAGGTACTTGAAAAATAAAGCCAGGAGGTGGGGGAAGGGGTGAGACATGACAGTTTTACAGAATGTGGCCTGCTTGACTATTTGGCAGGAGGGTAGAGAAACCACCAAAATGACTTTCATCTAGACAGTACTGGATCTTGACCAGACTCACACAGTCCAGCAAAAGGTACAAAAAAGTGACACAGCTTTATCTAGAAGTCTATGACACTTACAAAGACGTTCTACAATAATATGGTGCTATCGCAAAAATAAATAGCTAACTAGTCGAAAAGGGCAGGGAAAGGTAGTACAGGAGAAAGGTCTAGCCTTGTAAGCAGCGGACCCAGAGTCTGTCCCCAGCACCCCCCCAAGTTCCCCGTGCACCATCAGGAGTGAGCACTGCCAGTATGGCTCCCAAATTTAAAAAACACTAGGTTCTAGTTCCCGCCCCCTCCCTGTCCTCTTCGCCAAAAACAGGTCAGATAAGTCAACTAGTTTTTGAGCACAGCGCTCCATCAGGCCAGGTCACTCTTCACATCCAAGACTGAAAACAGCTTTAGGGCTGACAAGATAGTACAGGGGTTAAGGAGTTTACCTGGCATCCCTCTGAGCCTGGTTCCAATCCACTGCACTGCATAAAGGTCCCCTACGTAAGGCCAGGGGAATCACTCGTCAGCACAGAGCAAGGAACAGCCCCTGAGAACCACAGAGTGCAGCCCTCAAAAAAACAAAAACAGGGGCTGGAGAGATAGCACAGTGGGTAGGGCGTTTGCCTTGCATGCGGCCGACCAGGTTCGATTCCCAGCATCCCGGATGGTCCCCTGAGCACCACCAGGAGTAACTCCTGAGTGCAGAGCCAGGAGCAACCCCTGTGCATCGCCAGGTGTGACCCAAAAAGAAAAAACAAAAACTACACCTAAACCAAAACAGGAACTGGAGTGATAGTACAGTGGGAGGGCACTTGCCACTTGCCTTGCACACAGCTGAACCAGGTTCGACCCCCAGCATCCTATATGGTTCCCTGAGCACCGCCAGGAGTGATTCCTGAGCGCAGAGCAAGGAGAAACCACTAAGCACCACCAGGTGTTGCCCCCCCCAAAAACAAACAAACAAAAATCAAAAACAAAACACTTAAAAACAGTTTCTAAATAATCATCAAGTTGTAAAATAAGGAAGCATTTTGTTTTGCTTGGCAAGGAGCCAAGTGTTCGGATTTAATGAGTCCAGTTAGCGCTCACTGGCTGTGGAGTGCTGCATGAACCAAGCCACTGCTTAGGCTTCGGGGAGTTCAGGCACTCATGCACAAAGTCAGTGACCTCAGAGGGAACAAACGGACACAGGGAGGCAGGGAGAATCTCAGCACAGGCTTGGCCGTTAGCCAAGCCACCTGGGCACACTGCCTGATCTCTGAGTTGTCCTAATCTATGAATGAAATACCTTGGTCCATTTTTCCTCTGGGGAAAAAAATTATGTCAAATCGAGTGAAGACCTTCAAACTCCATCAATCTGGACTTTTAACATACTATATTGTCTGTCACTGTCACTGTCACCCCGTTGTTCATCGATTTGCTCAAGTGGGCCCAGTAACGTCTCCATTGTGCGACTTGTTACTGTGTTTGGCATCACGGATCGCTTGCCAGGCTCTGCCATGCGGGCAAGATACTCTCGGTAGCTTGCCGGGCTCTCCGAGAGGGGTGGATTGTCAAGGCCATAAAAAACACAGTTTGGTAAACAACCCAGTTCTTTGTAAGCAATTTTAATTCGAAGTCACAGTAATTAGCCTTTTCTATTCCTTTTGATAATTAAAGCCCTTTTTTTTTATATCATCTGTAGCATCTTCTAGGGACCAAAACAATTTTAAAGCAGTCTATGGGCATGGAGTGCATGTGTGCATATGAGTGCACGTGTGTGCGCATGTGTGCATGCAAGTACGTGTGTGCGTGCGCGTTGTCTGGGATACAGCCCAGGGCCTCACACCTATGAAGTAGGACGCTCTGGGCTCTATTTCTGATCCCCAGTTGTTTCTGAATATTACTGAATCTCAAATCCAGACAGTGGGCTGATATTCCTGCCCCACCCACCGCCCACTGCCAGAATGTTCTAGAATGTCTCAACCCCAAGAGCTGCAGGCACTCCACTTACAGTTACGGATGTTTGTCCAGTCGACTTTAGAGAAGAAAGGGTGGCAGCAAAGGCCTTCGAACTTCAGCCTCTCTTTCTGGCCACACAGCAAACTTTGAATCAGATCAAGTAATTCACTGCTAACTTTAGGGCTATCTGGAAACTTCAAAAAACGCTATTGCAAAAAAAAAGAAGGAAAGAAAGAAAGAAAAAAGAGAGAAAGAAAGAAAAAGAAATGAAATAATCATTTCTTTAGCAAATGCAGCTTTCCAGAGTTAAGAAAGTTTTTATTATATATGCAAGTTTCCTTTAAAAAAAATTTTTTTTTAAAGAATTTTTGTGTTCTCTTCCCTTTGGACCAAAGGCACGTTCCCAGAATAAATGGCCTGTTCCCATCGAGAGGCCGAGTTCCCTTGCAAGGGTCCGACATCCTTCATGGCCTGACCCCTGCTCCTCTCCCGTCTCATCTCCCCCACTCCTCACCTGCTCTTTGCTGGCCGACAATGGGGAGTTATTTAAAGCTGCCCGAGCACATCCCTTTGTTCTCTGCAGAACCTCCGGCCTTACCAGCCCCTCCCAGGCCTTCCCTGCCTGGATCTCCCACCCCACCTCTCCCACGGGCCTCTCCCTCTGTCCTCTCTCATGGACACGCCATTTCTGTTGGGGGTGGAGAGAGGAGGCAGAGAGAACCTTCTCGGCTGCCCCTGTAAATCTGCTGCCTTACTGTGCCCAGGGGACACGCCCATCGCTGGACAAGCGGCTTGAATTGAAGGTAACAAATTAGCTCCCACAAGCAAAGGGGAACTTTAACTCAAGAAGAACCAACATTATGTAACCATGAAAATACAGAGCCACAGACACGAAAGGTCTCAAGCATCCCAGAAAGATGAAATTAATCGAAGAAAAAAAAATTTTTTTGAGGGTAGGAGTTCACATTTTTCATTTATTTTATTTATTATTTAAAAATTTTTGGTTTGGGGCCTCCCCTGACAGTGCTCACTCCTGATTCTGTGCTCAGTGATCACTCTTGGCGGTGCCCTGGGGACCACGTATGGTGCAGGGGATTGGTAACACGCAAGACCTCAACCCCGGTGCTATCTCTCTGGCTGAGTTCACATTTTCAGTTGCTTACTTACTCCCGAACAACTTTTTCGAAGAAAAAATTTTTAATGATCGATTTTTCCTTTTGGTTGAAGTGGAAACAGATCTACTAACCCATCTTATCCTTCCAAAGTGAGCTTAATAGAGTACAAAGTCTAGTCATCAGGAAAAAAAACTTCGATTCTTCTTGACTAGCTGATTTATCACTTTCTAATCCATTCAATGTTATTAATGCCATCAACGGCAGTACTAAGAAACAGAACCATTGACAGCCAGAGTTCGGCCAAGTGAGGTGGACACTCTGCCTCGGTTCTCACATCTGTAAAATGAAAATAATATCTACCTCACGGGGTTGCCTGAGGATGAGCAGAGTTAATAAGCTAGATTTCATCAATCCCCAGATACATGTTCACATTTACCAGAACCCAAATCAAATCGCATCTGATAATTAATGAAATGACAGATTAGCTGGCGGCACTTTTGCTTCCAACGGCACCTAAAACAATAGCGTGGGCTCCAGCTCCTGATGGTGGAGAGTGAATGAAATAGATTCAGTGAAGTGTTTAGAAGAGCTTTTGGCACACAGTGAGTGCCACGTGTGTTCTTGCTGTTATTACTACCCGGGACTGCGGGTTTATATGTGGACATTCAATCCCACAATGCTTCCGTGCCACTTCTCAGTGTCACTCCCAGACCCACGACTGGCTCCGTACCTGGAAGTTCATGATGTTACTGAAGGTTCGGGCTGAGGTGCCCTCAGCGAACGGAGACCGCCCATAAATCATCTCGTAGGTGATCACGCCCACTGCCCACCAGTCGCAGTCCGGGCCGTAGGCTCCTTTTCCATCCCCGTTCAACACGGTCAGCACCTCAGGGGCCATGTAGTCTGGGGTCCCAATCGGGAGTCTGGCGTTCACCTGAAATCACAGACACCACGCACGTGGCGACCACGCCCCACTCGAGTGCCGGCTGCCACAGTTCCGACACACGCTAGCTGCCACTGACGCCATTCTCCCGGGCACTGGGCCCTTCTGGCAAGGGGCATGCTCGAGAAAATGCAAACTGTTTGCTTTTTGTTCTTTGATTTTTTATTGAATCACTGTGAGATAGACCCTTACAGACCCGTTCGTGATTAGATTTCAGTCAAATCATACTCCAACCCCCATCTCTCCACCAGTGCACGTTTCCCTGCACCAGTGCCCCCAGGTTCCCTCCCATCATCCCCACCCCCACCCCCTGCCTCCTTCCTGCCTCTATGGCAGGTGCTTTTCCTCCCCCTCCCCCACCCTCTCCCCCTCCCCCGCCCCCTTTTTGGGCATTGTGGCAAACCATTTACTTTTAACTGCACAATTCTCGAGGCCGAAGGGGAAAGAGCTGGTGTCCTGGGCTCTCTGGCCCCTGACAGGGAAGATGTCTTTCCTGATACACATCACTGGGATGAAGAGCCCCTCCAATGCTTGGAAACCGCAAAATGATCAGAGACCAATCTGCCCATTAACGGAAACCAGCAACCCCAAATGATGAGCCTGCGGTGATAGCTCAAGGTTAAGTTGTTTGAACTCAATAATCCCACTTCAACCCACCTGCTGGGCAGGACCTGATCAACACCCCCCCCCACCTCCCCACAAAGACCAAGTGTTAATGGGGACTCTCTTCCCCAGCCCCAGCCCCAGCTCCTGTGGCTTTGCCGCTGTTCAGAGAGACCCAGGCCCTGCAGCCCAAGTACCTGACCGTGACAAAGCAAGGCTTGAGCGATGCGGGAAGGCCTCTCGAGAAAGCTAATCCATTCTATTTAAAGAACGATTCTTTTTGTTTGTTTGTTTGTTTGTTTGTTTGTTTCTGAAAGTTTGTCCTTCTGACTGTCCCAGTGATGAAATGTCCTTCGCGTCCTAAAACGCTGCTGAGAAAGAAAGTGGGTTTTCTGCCCCTCCCGCCCACCTCTTGCTGGACCAGTCCAGCAGCTAGCAGCCCTGTGAGTCCCCTGGACTGGGCTGAAGCATTACTGAGTCGTGAAATGTGACGTCTGAGGACCACCTCGCCCATGTTCTTCCCCAATGAAACAGGGCCAGCTGCAGTCACCTCCGCGGCTGACCGCTGTCAACAACCCTGCATCCAAATGGGCTTCTATCCCACTGGCAGTAACAGGGTGCAGAAGGGAGCAAACAGAGCGGTAAGTGTCCCCGGGTGAGCCGACAGATCTCACAGCTACAGCGGGCATTAAAGGCGAGATAGTACAGCAGGGAGGGCACTTGCCTTGCACGTGCCTGACCTGGGCTCAATCCCCGGCATTCCATATAGTCCCCGAAACACCCCCAGGAGTATTCCTAAATTCAGAGCCACGAGTAACCCCTGAGCATCACCAGGTAGAACCCAAAAGCTAAAAAGAAAAAAAAAACATTAACTGTTTTTCAAAGGCTGTAGCGGAGTTAAGCAGCTAGCCCCATATATGTCCCGGTGTGGTTCAAATCATCTACGGTGCCCTGAGCAACACTAGAACTGACCCCCGAGTACAGAGTCATGAGTAAGCCCTGAGCACTGCTGGGTATGGACCAAAACAGAAACTAACAGGAAAGGGTGGGCTGCGGCAGAGATGGTACAGAGGTTAAGATGCAAGATTTGCATGTGTCCTGTCCCCAGTACCACACGGTCCCCCAAGCATTACCAGAGGCTGCGCACTGCTTGGAGGTCCCTCCTTCCCCCTCCCCACCCTCCCAAGAGAAAACGGATGGGCTTGATGCCATAAACGTCGATTCGCTTTGCCTGGGAACGGAGAGGAGCTTAATGATCAGAGAGGACGCCTGGCAGTCTCCACGGCCGGTGATGAAGACCCACACTCCTCTACCTGGGAGCTGGATCTCTCCAATCCTCTGCTCTGAAGATCCATCGCTACAGAAACAGACTCATTCTCCCTACTCCCTCCCTTTCATCCCTTCCCTCAAGTCCTCTACAGGTTTGTCCAAACCCTCAACCCAGAAAGGGATCCTGTTATTCCCAACACCAGTCGTCCAAGGCTCTGGGTAACTGGAAGGCAAGTACCCAGCTGGGAAAGCAAGATGGTCACACTACCCAGGAAGCACACACTGACGGGGAGAAAGAGAAAAAACGTCTCCAACAGAGCTTAGGAGACTTAAAATCAGTGAAAAGGAAGCCTTGGTGCTGGAAGCCCGGCCAAGATTTATCTTTCAGTGTGTTAAATGAGCTCAGCACGGGATCAGGGTTTTAACACAAACTACAGGTTTGTGTTAAAAAATTTTGTCTCAACACTGAGAACGAACAACAGATCCCTTTTAAGTACAAAAATAAAAGTAGAAAACTAACATCTTGCTATGACTAGATGTTGGCACTGCCACCATATCACTGATTAAATGATAAAATACCCTTTATGCCCAATTACCCCACAGGACAATGCAGTCATCTAATATGCATCTAATATCTCCACACTTTGGGATTTTATTCTGTCACTGTGCTAGATTGTTTGTGAACACTCTGTTCTCCCCGCGGGCAGTGCACAAGGTTGGGTCACTTGTACAAGGCCCGAGAGGTGGCGGGTCCATACTTACCAGCATGGCCTTGTCAAAGGTCCGAGCTGTCAGGGCCAGTGTTCAGATGACTAGGATTAGACTAACAAAGAGAGGACGATAACTCCCCAACTAATTCTTTCTCCAGATCAGATATGATGTCTTATCATCTCAAGCCTTCTAAATATATTAATTTGCAGTAGAAAGCGCTAAAGAAAAAATATCTTTTCTAGTTTGTGCTTCAGACACCTCCCTCTACGGAACTTGCTCATAATTAACCGAGATTTTGGCAGGTTTGGTTTGGTTTGGGGGCCACACTCAGAGGTGACCAGGGGCTACTCCCAGAGCTCATGTGACCCTGTGGTGCCAACTGAACTGGGGCTCCCACAGGTAAAACATGCGCTCCAGCCCTCAGAGCCAACCCCGGCCAGTAAGAAAGGCTTTCAATGGCAACCAAAGGCCAGAGCCTCCATTAGCCACTGACCTCTGGACACATTAACCCATTCCACATGTGATTTCACATGCCCTGATGAGGACTTTGCAAGATGCTTTTCACTCTCTTCTGGTAGCAATTCACAGCCAAGTAACCGAAAGGATGTTTTGTTTTGCTTAATTTGTGTTTGGGGACCATAGCCAATGGTACACAGGGAATACTCCAAGCTCAGTGCCCAGGCGTCTCTCCCGGCAGTGCTCAGGGACCTTGGGTGCCAAAAATTTTCCAATTCTTTTTGTTTTCATTCTGTGGTCGCTGTCGTGCAGAATTGGAGACCAAGCCCAAGGTCTCGAGCATGCAAGGCCCGTGCTTTCCAGCTGAGCCACTCTGGAGGGAGATAATGAAAAGATAATAAAATGAACTAGATACTGGCAAGAGAGACAGCTCCGTGGGCTGAGCACAGGCTCAGCCTCTGGGGTTCAACTACAACCCAACACTCGGTTGTTGAACCCAACACTGGGGTTCAACTACAACCCAACACTCGGTTGTACAGCTACAACCCAACTCTCGGTGTACAGCTACAACCTAACTATCGTTGTACAACTACAACCCAACTCTCAGTGTACAACTACAATCTAACTCTCAATGTACAACCACAACCCAACGCTTAATGTGCAACTACAACCCAACGCTCAATGTATACCTACAACCCAATGCTCAATGTACAAGTACAACCTAACACTCAATGTACTGCTACAACCCAACTCTCAGTGTACAACTACATGACTTCAACATCCAATTGCATGACTCTGACATACAACAACCTCTCAACACACAGCTACAAGACTTCAACATACAACTATAACTGAACTCTCTCAGGCTCAGTCCCTGGTGCAGGCCAGCAGACTGCAGAAGAGAACAACTCCTCTTGTTCCTCTCGTGGAAAAGAAAGAAAAACACTTTTCCCTCTGACATTCATCCCCCAAAAAGGCTCCCGCGGCTCCCCTGCTGCTGGTCACAGGGCTGGCAGGAGCTCTTAAATCCACAATTTCCGGAACACTGGCTCATGAGTGAACAAAAGACAGCTTGGGATTATGCCCTGTGTGTCCAATGAGATTTTAATCAGGTGTGGGGGGGGGGAGGAGTGCTGAGTCACACAGCTTCAGTGGCACATCTCTGCTCCTAATACCCAACCCCTCAGCTTGGAGATGGTCCAACTGATGAAACGAAAATACTCCGAAGAAACATTCAAATTTACAACTTAAAATAGGACAATGGGGACAGAGTAATAGTTCAGTGGGTAGAAAGTTTGCCTTGCACGTGGCTGAGTCCAGGTTAATTCCCGGCACCCCAGAGAGTCCCCCAATAACCTCACCAGGAGAAATATGTCAAAAATACATAAATATGTATTTTGGATGGGCTAAGGAAAAGTTACTTCAGTAAATGGGTACATCTCACATTCCATATTCTGATCAACAAGAACATTTAGAGCCTACTTTTGACCTCCCAAACATTCCACCTAAAGAAATCCCATTCAGCCTACTCACAGGGACCCAGAGCAACAATTTCCAATCCTCTCTCCATACACGGATTGATCCAACTGCAGGTCCCTGGCCTTCTAACACCGCAAGGGCCTCCCCATCAAACACGGCTGAGGATCCCTGTGTGTCTGCTCGTGCCTGGGGAGGCGCTTCTCCCTCCAGCTGGGGGGAGGTGCGGGTGGCATCCTGAGTGCGTCCATCAGGCCAAGCCGCAGGTCCTTGACCAGAATAGCCAGAGGTTGAGTACTGAGCTGCATGGAGCCTGAGTGCCTGTGGGCGGCTCCCGCCTAGAGGGGAGGGCTGAGGAGGGCCCAACTCTGAAAGGACAGGAGCGGTGTCTCTCTGCCAAGGGCCCTGGAGAGGGACTCGACACCCAGGCACGGGAGCATGTCCTCACGCAGGCGTCTGAACGGGTCTGCTGATGGCAAACACACACGGTCGGCTCTGAGGACATTGTGCCCTGCTCCTTTCCAACTGACTGCGGGGAATCTCACCCAGGGCCACGACGGTGTGCCTGCCCCAGCTCCCGAGGGACCTCGAGCAATGTCCGGGAACATTTCTTGGAGCCCACAGGTACGTGCCCACAGCGAGGAGATGCCCTCGCCCAGGTGCCCACCATGACGGGCTGCGTCAACTGACTCTGCACCTCGGCTTCAGCTTATTTCTAGACTATTTCGGGATTTTTATTTAGGTCTCTCACAGTGGACAGATTTTTGAATCCCAGATGACAAAATGTGGCATGTTGGTTTTTTACCCCACCCCCCCCACCCCCACCGGGCCTTTTATTCCATTAAATGCAACCCCCCAGTGTTCAAGCCTGCCTCAAAACTATCAATTGTTGTTACGGCCTAAAATGCTCTAAACCGAGCCAGAGTTATGGGGTCAGGGGGAAGAAGCTGGCCTTGGACGGGCTTGATCCCCGGCACCCCAGATGGTTCCCTGAGACCCACCAGGAGTGACCTGAGCTCAGCTGGGTGTGGTCCAAGAAACAAACATAGAACAAAACAAAAATGCTAATTCCCCCCCCTTTTTTTTTTTGCTTTTTAGGTCACATCCGGTGATGCACAGGGGTTACTCCTGGCTCTGCATTCAGGAATTACTCCTGGCGGTGCTCGGGGGACCACATGGGACACTGGGAATCAAACCCAGGTCTGCCGTATGCAAGGCAAATGCCCTACCCGCTGTGCTATCTCTCCAGCCCACTAATTCTCTTTCTTAATGTAATGGTCAAATTGTATACACAGTAAGAACAAAATCCTGGGTTAGGGGTATGCTTCAAATGGCAGAGCACAAGCAAGCACGTCCAAGGCCCTAGACGGTAGCCCTGGCACCGCGACACCCACACCAGCACAGCCAGCCCCAAAATAAACAGGTAACTGAGGAACAGGGAGAAACGTGGAGGAGTGGGGCTGAGAAAGCCTGACTTGACCCGGCAGGGTTTGTTCGAGGGTCTGAGGGGCGGGTCAAACATCTCAGGTCTACAGGGAGTCTGGAGCCTGGAGCGCCAAAAGTCTGTGGAGCTTGGCCTCTGGGCCTTTCCCGACTAGCCTGCCTGCACCCACCTTCCCTGCAACCACCTAGAGGCCTTGGACAATATCCTACTTTATCCTTCATTCAAAGGACCGGACTCTCGGGGCTGGGCAATGGGGGATGCCTTCTCTGACCTATTTGCTCATTTTACACCAGAATCAGCACTGCTAGAATAGAAGCCTGGATTCCTAAGGATTGTCTAGGTTTAGTCGTCAAATCTGTCTTGAGACAGGTCAGTTGGCGCGAATGAGTTGAGAACATTCTTTTCAATATGGGAGGCCCAAGTTCAAGCCCTGGCACTGCACAGTTCCCTGAGCACTGCCAGGAGTGACCCCCAACCCCTGAGCACAGAGCTGCAGAGCTGGGAGTAACCCGTACATACTACCAGGTGCGGCCCCCAAAACAAAAGTGTATGTGCATGTGCATGCACGTGTGTGTGCGAGTGTACAAGTGTATTTATGCGCATGTGCGTGTGTGTGTGTGCGAGTACGCATGTGTTTTCTTAGGCATGCCTGTCATTTTTTGCACCACTGATTCTGAAATTTAGGATACACTGCAAAACAAACACTGTCCTCCCATTGTTCATTGATTTGCTCGAGTGGGCCCAGTAACGTTTCCATTGTGAGACTTCTTGTTACTGTGTTTGGCATATCGAATACGTCACGGGTAGCTTGCCAGGCTCTCCAAGAGGGGCGGAGGAATCGAACCTGGCTCGTTCAGGCTGGCTGCATGCAAGGCAAACGCCCTACCGCTGTGCTATCACTTCAGCCCTTTTTTTTTCTTTTTGGGTCACACCCAGCGATGCTCAGAGGTTACTCCTGGCTCTGCAGTCAGGAATATGCTCTCCTGGCGGTGCTCAGGGGAGCATATGGGATACTGGGAATCGAACCCGGGTTGGCTGTATGCAAGGCAAATGCCCTACCCACTGTGCTATTGCTCCAGCCTGAGGATAAGCCCATTTTATTAGATTTTTCAAAAACATTTTTCGCCTTGCCACATTTCTTTCTAATGTACTCGCACTCTCAATCTACACAGCTAACCTCTTGCCTTCCTAATTAGAGCGTGGAATACGGTTTGATTTTTATCAAAGGTCCAGGACTTAGAATTGACATTTTGAACGTCTGGTTCTTAACACTGAGGATTTTTAGTTCAAATGGTCCAGTGATTAATTTCAGTTTGGGGCATGGGATTTGAGATCATGTACCATTTCATCAAAATTCTTTAAAGTAAGAAAGTTGATGTCATAGAAGACGGTCTGAACAGACAAAGAAAATAAAAGAAAAACATGAAAGAGGAACACCCCCCCTTGCTTTAGCCAACCTGTATGAACACTGCAAAATCGGTTGTATCACGTATTAAGAGACGATGAACGCAAGAGTGCGAAGGTCAAGCAAAGCTGTGAGGGCTAGGGAAAGGGACCCAGAGAGCTGGAGGAGCAAGTCTGCACACGGGGCCCAGGCTAGCTCCCTGACACCGCCAAGTGTGTGCCCTCGCCCAACAAAACAAGGCAGAGCTGTAACCTGGCTGGGTGTCCCCCCAACCCCCCATCCCCGGGGGTCATTTTATGCATGGGCAGTTGAAAACGTCCCCATCACACCCAATTTTGCCCGGCATTTCCCAAATTTATGATGCGCCGCCAGACACGTTCCAGTGCAACCTCTGTCGAGCCACCCTTTTCCCTCTTTCTTACCATTTTATCTGAATTCATTTTAGCAGCAGATCCGAAATCCACCAGCTTGATGTGTCCTGTCCGGTCAATGAGGATGTTCTCGGGTTTGATGTCCCTGTAAGAAATCAGAGCCACCAATGAGGGTCTCTGTGCCAAGGAGCAGGCAGCGAGGCCAGGAGCACAGTGTCTGTGCTCAACACAGTGCTTCCCACGGATAGCAATAAATAAACACCCAGCATATATTTTTAAAAATAAATTTACCTCTTAAAAAAAAAGACAAGGGAGTGAGAGAAAGAAAGGAAAAAAACACCTGCCATTCATCAGGTTATTTCTCAGGGCCCGAGCAATGGTCCAGTGGGTTGGGTGGTAGCCTCCACCTAGCAGAGCTGGGTTTGACTCCTGGCACCTGAGCGGATAGTCCCCTGAGCACCACCAGGAGTGATCCCTGAGTGCAAAGCCAGGAGTGAGCCCTGAGCATCGACAGGTGTGGCTGAAAAGCCAGAAGTAAATAAATAAATGATGAACAAACAGGCTATTTCTCCTGGAGACACATTTTGCGCTGGGTAAACTTAAGACCAAAATAAATTAAGGGATTGGCCAAAGTCAAGGAGTTTTTTTTTTTTTTTTTTTGGAAAAGCAGAAGTTCAGATTTTAAGATTCCTCGCCAAAAAAATCATTACATTCTCACAACTGTCTTTTTTTTTTTTTGTCTGTTTGTTTGGGGGCCATACCCAGCAGTGCTCTGGGCTTACTCCTGGTGGGGCTTCTCTGGGGTGGTAGGGACCGGGGCCAGGGAAGTGCCCTATCTGCTGTCCCATCTCCTGGGCCCCACCACAACCTGCTTGGATGGGCAGAAAGACCCCCAGAAGGGAGGCTGTAAAGAAAGGCTTTCTAGGGGTTTTTTTGTTTTGTTTTATTTTTTGTTTTTTTGGCTTATTGGGTCACACCCGGCGATGCTCAGGGGTTCCTCCTGGCTCTGCACTCAGGAATGACTCCTGGCAGTGCTGGGGCACCAGATGGGATGCTGGGAATCGAACCAGGGTCGGCCACGTGCAAGGCAAATGCCCTACCCGCTGTGCTGTCGCTCCAGCCCCCAACTTTCTAGTCATTCTGACAGAGACTCTTTGGAGCACCTTCATGCACGATGGGCAGGAACAGTCAGGGAAAGACGACGTCGTGCTTGCTTGCGCCCATGTAGCTGCCCAGCTCTTCTGCAAATCATTTTTTCTGCCAGAGAACCCATGCAAGAGTTCACGGTCTGATTAGTTCCATTCACTGCCAGATCATACTGGCAAGCCCGAGATGGCCCGAGTCTCTATCTCCACCCCTGAGTGCGTGGGCTGAAAGGACTGTCATTTTGGAAAAACTCCTTGCAGTCAGCGCTCAAAGAAACGCTGAAGGGGCCATTACTTCATACTGACGTCATTAACCGGTTCTCTCTCTACTGCAAGGACGCACGGGTAAGACAGGTCAAGCTCTTGCTTACCGGTGAACATATCCCATCTGATGAACACTGTGAACAGCCAAAATCAGTTCAGCCAGGTAAAACTGAATCATACTTTCATCTAACTGCTCCTCGTATCTATTCAGCAGTGACAGTAAGTCCCCACCAGGCTGATATTCCATGACCTGCAGAGAAAGTCAAAGTTATTCATTCTTCACAGATACACACCCCAAAGAGTGAAGGTCTCAATTAGATCCTCCAATGCTGTGTGACGTGTTATAATTACACCATCTCCACAACACAACTGAAGATGTGAGAGACAGAGTGTAAATCACGTAGGATGAGTTCCCTGCCCTAAGGAAATTACAGCCTTACTCCCGAGAACCAATATAATGAAAGACTAGCCCCGGCACCAGCACAATGTTTGCAAGGTAAGCTGGAAAAGTCGAATTAAGTCCACCCACCCACCCACCCACCGAAGCCGACACCCTAGACGTTCTGAGATCAGCATGCAGCAGAGACAGAAATTCCTGGAGGGCAACAAGCCCTCTGGCATCCTTTTCTCATTTTACTCCCCACCCAGCAGAGCACACGCAGGCGCTCAACGCTCAACGTGACACAGCCTTTTCCTGAACAGGCTGGCCGGCCTTCTACCTCCATTAAGGGTTCAAATCGGAACAGAGACTCTTGGACCTTGGCATTCTGCTTCTGACATTCATTTCACAGGAACTTGTAAACTTGTCTGTAGATAAAGAGCGTCACGTCTCACTGCTGTGGGAACCAACAGAAATCCCTCGAGGACCCAGCAACGAGAGCCGGGCAAAAGCACAGGCCGCATCACAGGTGGGAGAGCTCCCGCCTTCTTGGTGAGCCCCCGAGGCCAAACCCTGGCACTGCCCCGCGCGCCCGGGGCCACTACAGTGGCAATGTCGTGTCACTGGTGTGACCCAGTCATGACAATAACAGGAGAGAGACGGTGGGGGCCATACTCAGGGGGTCCACTGGGGGCCACTCCCCAAGACACTCGGCCTACCAGGCCAATAGTTCAGTGCTAGGGTCCGAGGGTGTGGTGCTGCTGGTACCGGGAGAGCCAGGCGGGGCCCGAGATCAAACCCAGGTCAGACCTATGAAGTCCTGCACCTGATTCCCTCTTGCTGGCCCAAGGAAATTCTATTTACTTATTTATTTGCTTTTTGGGTCCTACCTGGCAATGCACAAGGGTTCCTCCTGGCTCATGCACTCAGGAATTACCCCTGGCGGTGCTCAGGGGACCACATGGGATGCTGGGAATCAAACCCCAGTTGGCCACGTGCAAGGCAAATGCCCTACCCGCTGTACTCCTCCAGCCCCGGGAATTTTTTTTAAAGGGGTTGGCAAGGAGATAGCTCGAAGATCTCGTGCCCGTGTGTGTGCTCTGCCTGCGGGAGGCTCAGACCCGATCCCTGGCATTTCACAGTACCCCAGTACCACCAGGGGTGAACCTGAAGCAACATACCAGGCATAGCCTCTGGGTAACCCAAGCGTGGCCCAAAAACCGCTGTGCATTTTTCCTAAATACTGCTCCAGAGAGCTAGCAGGGCAGACAGGGTGCCTGCCTGGCATGTGGTGAATCCTGGTGGGCTTCCAGCCCCCTGCCCCACCGGGAGCAACACCTGAGCACAGAAGCAGGAGTAAGCCCTGAGCACCGCCGGGTATGACCCCCAAACTAGCTGAATAAAAGTAGTAATAAGATAAGATACAGGTGGCGTGCCAACGTGATGGAATGAGACACAGACGCTCAGGCTCGGGGCTCAATCCCCCACTCCGCCTGGCCCGAGCACTGTCCAGGCCCTGCTGGCCACAGCACCAGAGGGCAGAGCAGCGCTGCCCTCGCTCTGAGCCATCCAGCACCACGTGCCATATATTCCCAGGTGGCGCCCTGGGGGGTCTGAGCACTGCGGGGGGCTCCCCCTCCTATCCCGCTGAAAAAGACAGCGAGGGCAGATTCCATCTCCGTGCAGCCAGGGAAGGCTGCCTGTGAGCACAGCCAAGTGCTGTCCTACAGAAGATAACGAACGATTCCTTTTTTATGAGGGAAAAAAAATGAGCTATTACATTTGTTGATCCAGGCATAGGAAATAGAATCCTGGCAGAAGAGAAAGCACCGCCTCAGGTGAAATGTTTGATTAACAACAAAACATCCCAGGCTGAGAAATGGAAATCCTGCTGCTGCGGGTTGTGGGATTCCTGAGTCGACATGCTCGGCGTCTCGGGCTTCTCCGAGGGGTTCGCCTGGCTGGCTTCCAGCTCGAGCCCCGTGATCTCGCTGGTTTCTGCTCCCCCCCCTCGGTTACCTGCGGGACGGATGCACGACCAAGCCCCCGTGGGCCCCCAGGACCCCAGGCCGCGCCTTCCTCCCTTTCCTCCAGGGCCCTGCCCACTTGGACCATCTCTGCATGGTCTCCCGCCCAGCATTGGGTTCCCATCAGCTGGACCACACGGCAGCGTTTCTGTGGCCGTCGTTTTGGCTGGCAGGTGAGGGCATGTGGCACCATGACCCGAGCTCAGGGTCTCGCTCCATGTGCTGCCACCGGAGCCAAGCGCTCCACTACAAATGTCCCAGAAGTCGCCTCGTTCTAGAAAGAGGCAGAATCTGAGCAAATACATTTCCTATCAAAAAACAAGAAAACCTAGCACAGATGGAAATAGACAGAAGTGGGGCAGACCACCGCAGGGGCCACCCAGAGCGCTGGTGACGGGGTCGTGGCTAACGTGCTCTGGGCGGGCTTTGGCAGAGCGACCTGAATGGAAGCGGGTCCTCAAGCACTGCCGTAGCCTTCGCCTGGGGTGGGGACTACGTCTTGCCTCGCTGTCATGCTAAGGAATCGACGCTATTTGAGGACCCACCACACTCATTCCAGAAGTCAGGCCGGGCTGTGAATTCTCTCCGTCCTCCTCCCAGCTCCTTGCTCTGCCTCTAGTCCAGATTTAGAAGACAGTGCTAGCCCAGTCAGACTCTGAGCCTCTCCCCCAGGCCCCTGAATGGTGCAGCAAAGACTCTGCAGGGCCGAGTCAAGCCCACAGCAGAGGCAGCAGCCCCAACGCCCCTGGGAGCACCGAGTTGCAGGCTGCCCGCCCCCGCCCCATGGTCCCCGGCACACAACAGCGACATAGCCAGACGCTGGACACTGAAGCACAGGCTCCATTTGCACTGCGGTCGCTGGGAGAAAAAAGGGTTGAGGAGCTCACAAGAAGGGCCTCACCCCGACGGGGTGGCAGCTAAAACGCAGACTTTGCGTCCCCCCAGTTCACAGCAGACAGAAGGAACCCGTCCTCAGCCTCGAGGAGCCCACGGGAGCCACCTGGCAACCCAGGTCCACCCACTCGTCCCAACCTGCTTCTCCTGGGGCCCTGGCGAGCGGGGGAGTGCCAATTTCCACATCTGCTTCAAATACATATAGCCATTTAAAAAGGTCTTATACACCCCAAAGAAATAATAATTTAAAAAAATCACAGATAATAACAGAAGTACTCATGTATTTAGAACTGAAATGTCTTAAAATAAGAACAATGCATATTTATGACGACATGTCGCAGCTATAAATTTTCTAATCTGGCTCTATTAAAAATGTGAAAAAAAAAAGGAGAACAGCTTGTAAGTTTCAGGATGCGCAAGTCCAACCCGCGGTTGTTCTCTGGCACCTTTTAAAATTTCACAAACTGGAGGTCGGGGAGATGGTTACAGGGCTGAGAGATTTGGGTGCAACTCCAATACTGAGCAGTACCGCACAACCTGGAATAACCCAACCCCAAGCAAGGACCCGGGAGTAACCCCCCAGCACCACTGGGGTGGAGCCCAAAAAACCAAAATGAAAAAAAATCAAAACACAGAAAACTCACAAGTTGACCATGAATGAGAACAGCAACTTGTGATGATCCCATCTGGAACAAGAGGCCAGTAGAATCGTTCAGAAAAGAGAAACCATCTTTTAGAAAAGCAAAAAAAGAAGGATGGAGGGGAGGGGGAAGACATATAATTCTTGGCATCATTCAGAAGATCGGGTTTTCTGAGCTGAAAATTCCGGCTCAAGTTAAGCTTGTCTTTTCTGTGTGCTGAACCTTCTTTCCGTTTCTTCAGATCCAGGGTTGATTGGAAAGACAGGCGATAAAGATTACATGGCCGCGGAGTGACATGCTGCCGACACAAAGCCAAAACAGACGTCAAGTGACACGCTTCCAAACAGACTGGATCCTTATCAAAGGAACTGATCGGCGCTGACCCACAGGCAGGATCCATGGGACAGACTGAACACTCCTACTGTTCATTAGTGAGGACCTTCACTGGGAAAGTCCAGCCATCCCGAGACCGTAACCCTGCCCCCAAATCAGATCGGGATATCGTGAGCCATTCCGGCAGCAATGGAGCCGCTGGGGACGACGGCTGGTGTGGAGCCAGCTCGAGCCTGATCAATCCTTCTGGCAGTTGAGATTAAAGATACAACTGAGACCCAGAAATTGGGTGCTTTCAGAACACACATCTGGACTTTTAGAAATGGTGCTGGAGCAGCCGAAGGGGAGCTCAAAGGGCCGGGGCGCACGCACACGAGAGTCCAGAGTGGGGTGCGGCATCTCATAGTCCCCTAAGCACAGCAGGCGTGATTCCCCCCACCACCAAAAAAATAATAATAACAAACGTTTCCAGCAAGAAAGAATCTGTCTGCTTCCAACCAAATCATGCAGGGAGCAGGTTAAAAGTGCTCGCATTCTTTTTAGAAAGAGTTCAAAATCTGGGGCAGGAGAAAGAGTCCAGCAGACAGGGTGTCTGCCTTGCTTGCAGTCAAGCAGGGTTGGTCCCCGGAATTCCATATGGTCCCCCGCGAACCGCCAGGACTAATTCCTGAGTGCAGAGCCAGGAGGAAGCCTTGAGCACAGGCGGGTGTGCTCCCTGCCTCCCCAAAACAGAGGCAAAACATGAACAACACTGAAAACACCTTAGGGCATCACTGGCACTCCTGGGGCCAGAAAGAGAGCACAATGGGTGGAGCACACAGAAGGCCAAGGTTTGATTTCTGGCACCACGTGGTGTCCCCCAAGCATCAGCTGGGGCAAGACCCAGAGCACCTCTGGGTGTGGCCCCAAGACCAGTTTTGTTTTTTTTTTAAATAAAAAAGCAGAACAGGGGCTGGAGCAATAGCACAGCAGGTAGGGTAAATGCCTTGCTCGATTCCCAGCATCCTATATGGTCCCCCCCAGCACTGCCAGGAGTAATATCTGAGTGCATGAACCAGGAGTAACCCCTGTGCAGTGCCAGGTATAACCCAAAAAGAAAAAAGAAAAAAAGCAGAACCAAAAAAGTGGGTTCCAGAGACCCACTGCAGACTCGGGCTCATCGCTGGGATCCGGGCGGCTGGGCTCGGGCACCCCTGGCATGAAGCAGATACGCCACTGAGATCAGCTGCTGCTGAGGCCCAAGGGCCCCTGCAAGAGGCAGGGCTGTGACAGGGAGCAGCCAAGAAAACACCAGGACGTGCTGACATCTGTGTCACCTCCCTGCATCTCCAGGGCTGCAAACAACCGCCCCTCAGCCCTGGAGCGACGGTCCTCCTGCCTGGCAAGGACAGACGGCGCCCATGCAGACGGGAGCAGCAGGCCATCCTGGGAGCGGCCATCAAGGTACCGCCAAGGAGACAGGAGGGGGAGGAGGGCCCGGCACGCAGACCACAGCGCTCAGGAATGCAGAGAGCAGGGAGCCCAGAAGCTCCAGTGGACTTTGCTCTTTAAGGCAGAGGCTCTCGGTGCAGACAGACCCTTCTGGCGGCGGCAGCTGCAGCGGCTGATTAAAGGGCAGGTCTCACACACGCCACTTTGCAAGGCGCCGGGCGTCCATGCAGGCGTCTGCATCTCACACCCCAAAAGGTATTGGGAAGACAATGGCCCCCAACTGAGGACCCACGTATGTGTGCATGCGTGCGTGTGTGTGTGTGTGTGTGTGTGTGAGAGAGAGAGAGAGAGAGAGACAGAGAGACAGACAGAGCAAGCACCTACAGGCACATACATGCATACAAAAAGGGGGGGCTGGACTGATAGTACGGCTTGCTTTACATGCAACTGACCTGGGTTCAATTCCCGACACCATACAGGGTCCCCTGAGCCCCACCAGGGATGGTTCCTGAATGCAGAGCCAGGAGTGAGCCTTGAGCACCGTCAGGTGAGGATACCCCCAAAGTAAATGTGTGTCCACAAATAGACGCCCACATCTGCAAGCCTCTGGACGTCGAATAGTTAATCAGTAACTTCCAGGGTGTGCTCAGGGGCTGCTGTGCTGACCACTTCCTAGAAGCCCCTCAATGGGGCTGGAGAGAGAGGACAATGGGTCGAGCACTTGCCTTGCATGCTGCTGACCCGGGTTCGATCCCTAGCATCCCATGCAGTCCTCTGAGCACTGTAGCACTGCAGCACCGTCCTCCCGTTGTTCATCAATTTTGCTCGAGCGGGCCCAGTAACGTCTCCATTGGAGACTTTGTTGTTACTGTGTTT